>MJUU01004421.1:95056-108788 GCA_002080025.1 Modiolus philippinarum | reverse complement strand
ACAATTTTAAAATTTTGATTGTACTGATTCTATTTGTTTGTGTAAGTATTGAAAAGGTGACAAACAGAGTTATCTCCTCCTACCACAGGTTTAAGTCGGCACAATTAAAGAACCGATCCTAGCAACCGGAAATTAGGCTTGTTTTTTTTTCTCGTTTGAGATCAAAGTTTGCTGATTTTTATCCATTGTGCCATCCAAATTTACACAGAATGCACGGGAAATTATGCAAAGGCCTGTTGAAGCTTATTAGATTACCTTTCATCCCTGACAATTTGATATGAAAAAGAAACGAAATGGTGTTAATTTCTGAAAAGGCGAGTGATATGTATGTCGAATATCGCGCGCAACATTGGGAGAATTTGAAACCTCAGTTCATTAAATACAAATCTAAAATACAAAATAAAGGATGATAAATAAGTTATCGGGCTTTTGACAGCTGATCTCACCAGAATATGAAGCTAGGGGCTCGTTCGCTGCGCTCACTCGCCCCTGTGCTTCATATTCTGGCTCACGGGTTGATATTTTACGATACATACCTGTCAAGAGCCCGATAACATATACTTACACCTCTCAATAATTTATGATTTCACAAAGAAAAGGCCGTAAAATTACTATTTCGACCCAAAAAATCACATCTACAACGTATCCAACTCTTATTTGTCAAATTTTACTGCGCAGCGCAACAGTGTCTATCTACTTTAAAAGAAATGTTTTGTAAACAAATCACAATTATCTGTAAACTTGGCATGGAAAATGTAGTAAAATCCAATTCTGAGACATAACAATAGATTATATATCATGTTAAGGTAGTAGACCTGGGGTAGGAGGAGAAAACTCCTTTTTATTGAAAAATCACTTGATATGATTGATATGAATAAATCACAAGATTATTACTATTTTCCATAAAAAGAGATAAAATATCCATCTTCTCCATCTTATCATGAAAATATACTCTTTTAATAAAACACTTCATAATGTCTCCAATAAAATTTCCAGGTTTTGAATGGTATCTTTAAAATATTGAAATAAATGAAAGTCAGATATATGCAAGGGAGGTAATTCTTTCAACTCGACGTTCCGTTGCAAGGAATATTAAGACTTTTCATGCAGTTTTCCTAATATTGTGACAAAAATGGTACGGTGAGTTTTTATAAAATTTTGACATAAATGTTAAAAAAATGGATGACAGTAAACACCTACAATGGCTGAAAATTATAATTACATGCAACAATTTGCAAGGGAACTACACAAGAAAAACACGTATAAGACAAAAGACAAACGTAGACAACGATAGGAACTCGGGACAGCCGGACTTGGTACCGGCACTAGCAAAAGCCAGCGGTAGGGTTAAACCGGTTTATGGGTACCCAAACCTCCCCTTTATCTGTCCCGTTTCCCTATAGTATAAGAACGTACGAATAAAACCCAATACAGGTAGACTACTAACTCCATGACCACAATCTTGAAAGGAAAGAAAAAGACAATACGTAATTTTGAAAGATGGGTCAAGGCGTCATGTATGTGACGGAGAGAGAATCTTTAATTTCTCAGTTTTTGGTGAAAATTGAATTATAGGGTTTTTCTGTAGAATAAATTGAATGAATCTCTGTTTTCAGCATTGTTTTAACAAATAAAATTTCTTGTACTGCAAATAACACTTAATGTATACTCATGATATTTATTATCTGGTATTTCGGTTTACAAGTTTCTTTGAAGCAGTTCTGCAATTTAGGGCTTATTTATGCTGTTTCTCATTAATATACAGTGCAGTAGTATACGCCTTATGGTGGTTTCTGAACAGAATTTAAGACCCCTAAGACAGGGGTGTTTCTATGAACTGTATATCAAAGATCTTACGGTGAAACATATCATTTTTTGTGTTGAAGTATATTAGCGTATAATTGTTTCATACTGCAAATTTTAAGAAAATTGAATTTGTGGAAAATTTTGGTGTTATCCTGGGTCTACTACCTTAAATATATATGATAGTAAACATTTTCCTATAAGATGGTTTCAGTATAGTTGATGCAAAATGGTATAAAAAGGAAGACAAGATTTTTCTATTTGTACACATTTTTTGACTATCTAATTTTATGACGTAATTTGTAAACAGCTAATTACAAATGGGATTTCTCATCCTCGATTTTATGGAAATGTTGCTTAAAACTGTGAGAAACTGATAAAATAAATCTAGAAAAACTGGGACGTAACTTACACGGGATATTCTACACAAATATGTTAAAATAGCTTTGGAATCTTTTGACCTGAAGATTTTACACATATACTGGCCTCCTCTCCCTGATACTGCCGATGTCAACTGAAATAAATGACGGCTCTTTACCAAACCCTTCTTGAAGTTTTAAGTTTGATTTTTTTTCCGTGGTGCGACAGTGTTTTACCACGAGATCATTCTGAATTACGTTTTGTTATATATTTTTCTTTTTCAACATAGTGGTCATAGAGTTAGTAGTCTACCTGTATTAGGGTTTTTCGTATGTTAATAATACTATTGGGAAACGAGATATAGAAAGGGGGTTTGAGTACCCATAAACCGATTTAAGCCTACTGCTGGCTTTTGTTAATGTTTGTACTAAGTCAGGCTATCACGAGTTCCAATGGTTAATGTTTATCTCTTGTCTTTATTTTGTTTTTCTACTGTAGTTCGCCTGTGAATTGTGGCATGGCATTGTAGTATTTTGCCATTGTAGGTGTTTACTGTTGACTTTTGTTTGTAATTTATGGTGGCATAGGTCTGCCCCCTACTTGTCAGATAATTAAGTAGACTTGTCAGATATCAATGTCAACATGTCAGATATTTATGTTGACTTGTCAGATAATTATGTTGACTTGTCAGATAATTATGTTCACTTGTTAGATAAAAAATATTTCATAATGTGGTCTATAGACCAGCTAACGCCAATGTCTGCCATCTAAAAGTCACCATAGATATCTAACAAGACTACATAATTATCTGACAAGTCGACATAGATATATGACAAGTCCACATAAATATCTGACAAGTCCACATAATTATCTGACAAGCCGACATAAATATCTGACAAGTCCACATGTCCACTTGCTAGATAATTATGCCAACTTGTCTGAAATTATGTGGACTTGTCGGATGATTATGTGGACTTGTCAGATATTTATGTCGACTTGTCAGATATTTATGTTGACTTTTGAATGGCAGACATTGGCATTAACTGGTCAATAGATATGGTGGCATATATCTGCCCCTACTTATCACTTAATTAAGTCTACATATTTTGAGAAATATGTCAACATGCTACTTAATTAAGTCATCATAATTCTAAATTAAGTACACATAATTTCATCAGAAAAAGGTGGGAATATGTATTGTTTGAACAGAATCTGCCATCCACTTGTCCATTTAATAATCATGCAAGTAGACATAACTTGATGATTAAGTCGACATAATTATCTGAGTAAGTCGACATAATTTCCTGATTAAGTCGTCATAATTTCTGATTAAGTCGACATAATTTTCTGATTAAGTCAACATAAATATAACATAAAGTCGTCATAAACAATGTCTGATTAAGTCGACATAAATATCTCATTAAGTCATCATAATCGTATGGTTAAGTCGACATAACTATCTCATTAAGTCATCATAGTCGTCTGATTAGTCGACAAAATTATCTCATTAAGTCGACAAAATTATCTCATTAAGTCGACATAACTATCAAATTAAGTCAACATAATTAGGGCCCAGCAATGATATGGCGGCGCCCTATATTAATCAGCCCGTCCATCCGTCCGTCTGTCTGTCTGTGTATCTGTCCGTCAGCGTTTTCTATGTCGTACGATAACTCAAGAATGCCTTCACTGATGTTTATGATTTTTTTTAGTCGAAGTTGAACTTGACTAAAGGAAGCTCCCTTTTGTTTTTTTGAGGAAAATCAGAAAATGATTTTGGGGGAAAAACCTTGTTTTTTATGAAAAAGAGCATATTTTGAGAATTAGCTCTATGTTATACGATAACTTTATATTGCATTCAGCGAATTTAATAATTTTGATACTCAATGTTGAACTTGACCTATGGAAGCTCCCATTCGTTTTTGAGGAACATTCAAAACAGTTTTAAAGGAAAAACTTAGTTTTTGTATGAAAAAGAGCATATTTTGAAAATTAGCTCTATATTGTACAAAAAATTTAGATTTCTTTAAGGGATTTATATGATTTTGATACACAAGGTTGGTCTTAACCAAAGGAAGCTCCCTTTTATTTTTGAAGAAAATCCAAAAATAATTTAAAAAAACTTAGCTTTAATATGAAAAAGTGCATATTTTGAGAATTAGCCCTATGTCGTACGATAAATAAGAAATGCCTACAGGGATTTATATGACTTTGATTCTCAAGGTTGAACTTCACCAAAGGAAGCTCTCATTCTTTTTTGAGGAAAATCTGAAAATGAGTTTTTGTGAAAAACTTTGTTTTTTATATGAAAAAGTGCATATTTTGAGAATTACCTCTATGTTTTTTAATAAATGAAGTTTGCTTCCAGGGATCTGTATGATTTTGATACACAAGGTTGGTCTTGACCACAGGAAGCTCCCTTTTGTTTTTGAGGAAAATCCGATTTTCATTGAAATTCCGCAAACAGGTTTTTTGGACACACAAAGGGGCGGTCCCTTTCTGACTTTGTCGGTATTCTAGTTATCATTAGAATCCAATGTAAAAACACATTCAAAGATCTTCACCTCTGAAACTGCTTTGCTAATTTTGAACCAAACTTACTCATTGGGTGGTCCCCTGAAAAAAATTGTGTCCGGCTAGCCCGCATCTCATCTAAGATGGGTGCCAGCGGGAAACATAGTTAACATAGGACCCTATGGGAAAGCATTCAAAGATCGTCTCTTCTTTATTGAACCAAAGATGGTCACAATGGTCCTTGGGTGGTCCCCTTAAAAATTGCATCCTTTGTGTCAGCATTTCGCCAGCACCAAACATAGTTAAACAAAGGACTCTATAAGAACATATTCACAGATCTTTTCTTCTGAAACTGCTTTGCCAATTGCATCCAGACTTGGCTACAATAGGCTTTGTAAGGTCTCCTTTGTGTCTTGCTATTATGTTCTTCATACAAGTTGGAGGCAACCTGGGAACACAGTTTAACATTGGCTACTATGGGAAAACAAATTGAAAGACCTTCTCTGAAACTACTTTTCAAATTGGAAAAAACGTGATCATAAAAGACATTGGTTGTTCCCCTTTGAAAAAAAAAGTCATGCTAGTCATATCCAAGATGAGTGCCGGTTTTGATCTTAATTAACATTGGACGATATAAAAACATTCAAAGATCTGCTCAAACTTCTTATTGCCGATTGGAATCAAACTGAGTCTCAGTAGTAGTATAAGGGAGGTTCTAATGTCGTATTTGCGGTGAGCCGTGCGGTGGAGCACAGGAAATGACGTCACCGGAAATGACAAAGACTGGAGTGACGTCACTGGCTATTATAACCGGAAACGACGTGTTGAAATAACACTTGACCCCCAGGAGTGTTGTATAGCATGATTGGAGAGCGCATGCGCGACCGAAAATAGGTATGCCCCAGTTGTAGACCGGAAGTGACGCTAATTGAAGCCCTTTTCGGCGATACTAACCGGTAATGACGTGTTTCAACAACCCTATTCGACCATTTTAACTGAAAGGACGTGTTAGAACAGTACAAGATCCCGCAGTGGTCTTGTATAGACTTATTACAGCGCGTATGCGCGACCGGAAGTAGTTGTGTCACCTGCTGTAGACCGGAAGTCAGGTATTTTCCTTAGTCGGAACAACTCGCGCGTGGTCGTTCGGATGTTTTCGGAAGTTGTCGTTGTGTTGTATTTTTGGGTGTCTTCTATCACGTCCGCGTTCACCAGAGGGGATAATTCTTGCTTGTATTTTTCCTGCCTTTTTAGTTTGTTGATTTTGTCCTAGACTTAGGCGAGAAATATTTATGTTCACGATTATTTAATAAGACTCACAAGTATTTTTTTTTTGCTGTGCTCGCGTGCTCATTTCACTATTTTGCTGCTGCTGCGCCAGGGTGATAGGGTTTTTGCTGCTGCTGCTGCTGCTTCTGCGCTAGGTCGATTTGGCTTTTGCTGCTGCTGCTGCTTCTGGGTTAGAAAAGATCAAATGCAAAATGTGAATTTTGTGTGACTCCAGCCATTATTAGCTGAATGCATGAAGGGTCACTCTGCGTTTCACCAGGCTTGTCACTGTGTATAACTGTTATAGGCAACATTTCTTGCTTCCTCCCAATCCCAACTGTCTTTGGTCTTTTCAGGGTTAGAGTTACGGTTAGATTATTGATAGGGTTAGAGTTAAATTATGGTAAGTTGTGATGGTGGTAGTTGTGGTTGTGGTAGTTGTGGTTGTCGTTGTTGTGGTGGTGCTGGTGGTAGTGGTGGCGGTGATGTGAGGTTAAATTAAAAACTACAGGCTCAGAGACTGAGCCTGTATCGCTCACCTGACAAAATGCTGAACAGCAGGGTTTCGATGTTTTGCATGGTGGCAATGTTTTCATCGTATTAAAATAAAATGAGTAAATTTTTTAAAGGACCTTCCATACATCATTCCTTAAAGTTTGGTTGACTTTGCTTCATTGGTTTTCAAGGAGTTGATGGAAATGATGTTTTCCCCGTATGGTTCAATGTTAAATATAAGTTCCGCGCTGGCGGCTATGTTATTTGTCAGATCAGAACAAAATGAGTAATCTTTGTTAAAGACCTTCCATAAATCATTCCTGTATAATATAGTTGAATTTGCTTCAGTGGTTTAAGAGGAGTTGATGAAAATGACGTTTTTCCCATAGGGTCCAATGTTAAATACAAGTTCTACCCTGGAGGCCATGTTTTTTGTCGGATCAGAATGAAATTAGAAATCTTTGTAAAGGACCTTCCATACATCATTCCTGTATAGTTTAGTGGAATTTGCTTCAGTGGTTTAAGAAGAGTTGACGAAATGACGTTTTCCAATAGGGTCCAATGTTAAATATGAATTCCGCGCAAGCAGACATGTTTTTTGTCGGATCAGAATAAAATGAGGAATCTTTGATTAGGACCTTTCATTCATCATTCCTGTACAGTTTAGTTGAATTTGCTTCAGTGGTTTAAGAGGGGTTGATGAAAAGGACGTTTCTCCCGGAGGGTCCAATGTTAAATATAAGTTCCATGCTGGCGGCCATGTTTTTTTGTCGGATCGGATCGAAATGAGCAATCTTTGTTAAGGACCTTCCGTACATCATTCCTGTTAAGTTTGGTTGAATTTGCTTCAGCAGTTTTAGAGGAGTTTATGAAAATGTTAAAAGTTAACAGACGGACCGACGACGGACAGACGACGATCGGACGACGGACGGACGACGGACGCCAAGTGATGGCAATACCTCACACTGAACCTTTGGGTCAGGTGATCTAAAAAGATTAATACGAACATTGACACAAACAAGATATGATTATTTTGACTGTGAAAGGGTCACTCTGCATTTCCCAGGCCTGTGAATTGCTATAACTATATAGTTATAGGATGCATTACGCCTTTTCTCCCAACCCATATGTCATTCATTTATCTTTCACATGGAGTCGTTACTATCGTCGGTCGATGGTGGGTCATAGTCATTCAAAACTCCATCAAACAGATACTTTCTTTTTTTCTACAGCATACTTCCAGGCCATCGTAGTACTCTTCTTCTTTTAAACTTTGGACCGTTTTCTTGATTTTACTATGCACTTGGCCTTTCCGAATATTTTCCATCCAGAATACGCTATTGAGACATTATCTTTCATCGTTTCCTGTATTCCGGGAACATTTTGTTATATCCAAGTTTTCGAGCCTTATACTCCTCATGTCCGGCGTCTATATACTTTTCAACCTTTTCTTCGTATTCGGACTGATTTTCATCAGTGACTTTGTTTACTATAATATTCCATGGTGATTCCCGGTCTGAATCTTCTTCATTAGATCTTTCATTGGTGGTATACTCAGATTCTTCACTAACATGACTTTCTTCGGACATTTTAGAGTCCGTTCCATATCTTGTTTTTTGTCCTCGTGCTCTGTATTATAAAGCGATTGTTTGTGACGTAGAAGATTGCACTGTCGATTAGAATGATAATTACAGCTATCGCAATGATACATTCCAGAGGTCTTCGCCCCTTGAGATTCTTTGAACGAATGAGACAACTTTAATTAACGAAGCTTTGAAAACTCCAGACTCATTAGTATGCTCACACGACTCACGAGTTGCTCACGAATATTTTTTGTCAGTGCTTGCGTGCTATAATAAGTCAATTTCGGTTAAAATTGCCGAATATTATTTGCAATAGGACAACTTCCGGTCTATAGAAGGGGACATAATCACCCTCGGTCGTGCATACGCACTGTTTTAAGGTTATACAAGACCCCTGTGGGTAAACTGTTGTTCCAAAACGTCATTTCCGGTCATTGGTCGAATAGGGCTTCAATTGGGGTCACTTCCGGTCTACAACTGGGAACACATCCACTTCCAGTCGCGCATGCGCTCTCCACTTATGCTTTACAACACTCCTGTGGTGTCACATGTTGTTTCAACATGTCATTTCCGGTTATAATGGCTAAATAGGGCTTCAATTAGGGCTACTACCGGTTGCACATAGCAATAAAATTATGTTATACATCCGGTCATGTGACTTTCGCTTCCGGTCACCCGACTTCCGGTGAGGTCACTCCGGTCTACTTCACTTCTGGTGACGTTATTTCCGGTGCTCAACCGCACGGCTCCACCGCATATACAACTTTTAACCTCCCCTATACAACTACTGTGACTCAGTTTGATTCCAATCAGCAATATGAAGTTTGAGCAGATTTTTGAATGTTTTCATAGTGCCCAATGTTAAGGTAGCACAACAGTCTTCTGAAGAAAAAATTCGATCCCTGACTTTGAAAGCCTGTAACTTTGTTATTAATAAACAATGACAAACGAAGTATCAAATTAAAGGAAATGATCAAATTTGCTCTTAATGCTCATTTCGAGAGTATTCCTTTAAAGTATAAATGTCTAATTTACCATATTTGGCAAAAATTTGAGTTTTTGAGGTAATATTTTTGAAATGAAAATAACTTTTACATCTTTACAGATATCTGAATTCTGTTTGCTTCACCTGAAAGATCCATTAAAATACAACAAAACCGTTTCTTAGATTTTTGATACAAGGTCGGGTTTAAAATTGAATTAATTATAAATTTTGAAAAAGCAAAATTTCTTCGAGTTTAAATTTAAATTTCATTATTTTCAAACCAGATCCTATATTAAAAATCTGAGACACGGTTTTGTTGTATTTTAACGGATCTTTCAGATAAAGCAAACAAAATTTAGCTACCAGTAAAGATGTAAAAGTTATTATCATTTTAAGAATGTTACCTCAAAAACTCAAATTTTTGCCAAATATGGTAAATTAGACATTGATACTTAAAATAAATACTCTTGAAATGATCATTAAGAGTCAATTTAATCATTTTCCTTTAATTTGATACCTCATTTGTCATTGCATCTGTATTAATAGCAAAGTTATATGCTTCCAAAGTCAGGTATCGAACATTTTCTTCAGAAGACTGTTGTGCTACCTTAATTAAGTTCAAAATCGGCACTCATCTTGGATATGACTAACTTGCATGACACTTTTTTTTAAGGGGAACAAACAACGTCTTTTATGATCAAGTTTTTTTCCAATTTGAAAAGTAGTTTCAGAGAGGGTCTTTCAATTTGTTTTCCCATAGTAGCCAATGTTAAACTATATTCTTAGTTTGCCTCCAACTTGTATAGAACAGAATAGCAAGACACAATTTTTAAAGGAGACCTTAAAAAGCCTATTGTAGCCAAGTCTGGATGCAATTGGAAAAGCAGTTTCAGAAGAAAAGATCTGTGAATATGTTCTTAAAGAGTCCTTTGTTTAACTATGTTTGCGCTGGCGAGGTGCTGACACGAAGGATGCAATTTGTAAGGGGACCACCCAAGGACTATTGTGACCATCTTTGGTTCAATTCAGAAGAGAAGACCTTTGAATGCTTTCTCATAGGGTCCTATGTTAACTATGTTCCCTGCTGGCATCCATCTTGAAGGAGACGCGGACTAGCCGGACACAATTTTTTTCAGGGGACCACCCAAGGACTACTGCGAGTAAGTTTGGTTCAAAATTAGCAAAGCAGTTTCAGAGGTGAAGATAATTGAATGTGTTTTTCACGTTGGGTTCTAATGATAACTAGAATACTGAAAGGGCCCCTCCCACTTGTGTGTCCCAAAAACCTGTTTGCGGAATTTCATGGATATCAGATTTTTATCAAAAACAAAAGGGAGCTTCCTTTGGTCAAGTCCAGTCTTGTGTATCAAAATCATATAGATCCCTGGAGGCAATCTTCGTTTATTGAAAGACATTTAGCTAATTTTCAAAATATGCACTTTTTCATATAAAAACAAAGTTTTTCCCCAAAACTCATTTTCAGGTTTTCCTCAAAAACGAAAGAGAGCTTCATTTGGTCAAGTAAGACCTTGAGAATCAAAATCATATAAATCCCTGAAGGTAATTTTAATCTATCGTACGACATAGAGCTAATTCTCAAAATATGCACTTTTTCATATAAAAGCTAAGTTTTTTTTTCAAAAAAATTATTTATGGATTTTCCTCAAAAATAAAAGGGAGCTTCCTTTGGTCAAGACAAACCTTGTGTAGCAAAAAATCATATAAATCCATGAAGGAAATCTTAATTTATTGTATAGCATAGAGCTAATTTTCAAAATATACACTTTTTCATATAAAACCTACGTTTTTCCCTCAAAACAGTTTTGGATTTTCCTCAAAATCGAAAGAGAGCTTCCATAGGTCAAGTTCAACCTTAAGTCTCAAAATTATTAAATTCCCTGAAGGCAATCTTAGGTTATCGTATAACATAGAGCTAATCATTCTCAAAATATGCACTTTTTTATATAAAAACAAGGTTTTCCCCCAAAATTATTTTCTGATTTTCCTCAAAACGAAAGGGAACTTCCTTTGGTCTAGTTCAACTTTGAGTAAAAAAATCATAAACATCAGTGAAGGCATTCTTGAGTTATCGTACGACATAGAAAACGCTGACGGACAGACAGACAGACAGACGGACGGACGGACAGACAGACAGACAGACGGACGGACGGACAGGTCGATTACTATAGGACGCCACAATTTCATGGCGGGGCCCTATTTATGTCGACTTAATTGATAGTTATGTCGACTTAATGAGATAGTTATGTCGACTTAATGAGATACTTATGTCGACTTAATCAGACGATTATGATGACTTAATGACTTAATCAGACATTTATGCCGACTTCATGTGATATTTATGTTGACTTAATCAGAAAATCATGTCGACTTAATCAGAAATTATGTCGACTTAATCAGATAATCATGTCGACTTAATCATAAAGTTATGTCTACTTGCATGATAGTTAAATGGACAAGTGGATGGCAGATTCTGTTCAAGCAATACATTTTTCTTTTTTTTTTCTGACCAAATTTTGTGTACTTAATTTAGAATTATGTTGACTTAATTAAGAAGAATGTTGACATATTTCTCAAAATATGTAGACTTAATTAAGTGATACGTAGGGGCAGATATATGCTACGGAAGCGTATATTGCCCTCATTTTAATCCTTATAATTCAAAATCGCGATGAAATTTTTTACGAGAAATTGCCTTATTTCTCATAAAAGCGATTTATTTTTTGCAACAAAATGCCTTAGAAAGCATTAAGTCGCTTTATTTTTAGTCACCTAAATAATATGTTGCTTTAAAAAACGCGCCAATTTATTAAATCGCGAAGAATTATGTCGACAAAATCTTTAGTCAGTAAAGTTATCGTGCAATAATTCTAAATTGCCTTCTTTTTCGCAATATATGGTCTTCTAAAGCAACAACTTAATTTAAATTAAGGCGAAATAATGAAAAGTTTCCAGCTATATCGAGATAAATATGGCAAAATAAATGTTTAAAAAACAGTTCATTATCATTTTGGATACCGTCAGACCACCATTAAAGATGGAGGTAAGATAACAAACACTTAAGGAGGTTGGTGATTCAAAATATGGTGAACATAGAACAAAGTATTCAAAACGTACCGAATGACCAATGTGCTTATATTAATATTAAATGTCTTGTAACGGACTGTACTTTAGTTTAAAACTATAAAAAAAAAAACAAATGTAACTGGACATGCCTTTAAATTGTTTAATTACACCGTTAATATAAAATAAAACTTGATTTAAAATGATATTATTTTTTCCCTTAATTGAAAACTTGGGCGTAAGCTCTCATACCAGAATATGAACAAGTGTTGACCCAGTTAGATGTTCGTACGTCGGCACATTGATT
This sequence comes from Modiolus philippinarum, assembly GCA_002080025.1. Lineage (NCBI taxonomy): Eukaryota > Metazoa > Mollusca > Bivalvia > Mytilida > Modiolidae > Modiolus > Modiolus philippinarum. Next base: position 96,391 of record MJUU01004421.1, on the reverse strand, counting down.
ACAGTCTCTAGACAAAAAACACGGTTATGTACTACGGATTAGCCAGAATTAAAAATATCAATAACTAATCACAATATTGAAAATGAGAAAAAAANAAAAAAAACGTGTGGTCGCAATTACAAGAAATTGAGGTCTAGGAAAAAAGTCATATGCTAGGCCATCATAGACTACCCAAGACAAACCTATATATCAAATGGTCAGTTATTGAGAATTGGGTCTAATTTTAGAAAATTACATGGTTGCCAGACCGTGAAATTGAAGTCGAAGACAAAAATCACTGTTAAACTGACATTGATTGTACTATGCTACATACCAATGTCTTTGGACTACCGCGTGTAGTTTTTGATTAATCTAATCTTAGAAACTTAAGGTGGTGGCTGGACCGTGCAATTTAGGTTAAGGTCACATGATTTTGTTTCGGTCTATTAGCACTTGATTAGTACTATCACTGCACCAAATATAATACTGTTCTTACAATGAAACGTTTTTCAAATATCCTGTATTTAATAAAAGTTTACACCATCACATCTAACGCTGTCGTCATGCTTTGCACGCCAATGCCTCGCGTCGCGGGCGAGACAAAAACTCCCTGCCCAAGGCATCAATTCCAACTTCTATTATAGTGAAGATCTATCTGGCACACCCAACATTTTATTTTACTGTAAGCTTAATCATATTGAGAGCAAGCAAGATTAAATATAATAATTTTATTTTATTTTTACAGTTCACCCGACAGATCTCGTGCAACAACTGTAAGTATATCTGCCCGTCTGACGTTCAACTGCCTGTTTTGGCTTTAGCACTCCAAACCGCAGTCTATATAAAACATTGCATTTGTTGGCTTATATTTAAGTCTCTAAATTGTTAATGATCCATTCTAAGGCATTTAATGATACATCTGTGGCTTGTTTATATATTAACGTTTCTTTGAACGATGACTCTTCTCAAATCAGTTCGTTGGACGACAGAGAAATATAAAAATAGTACGATATATGTTTGAACATAAAATTTTCATACTCTCGCCCAAAAATGTAACGATACTTTATGCATCTCAGCCTTGGGAGGCAACGATAAACGGGGACGGACCTAGCAAGCGTCCTCGGTGGTCAAGCCACAGCAAACGACCATCAACTGCAGCTGACTTTGCTGTAGTGGATCGAAGCAATATCCACCCCATGCGAAGCAGAGGTGTAAAATCATTCGTAGACGACCTAGCTCTCTGTCGGGGTGTCGTACTTAGTAGAGCAGCCACCTCACTGCGATCTATTGAGACTAAGCCTTTTGACTAGTAGATTTGTCCGCAAAAGACGGACACATCTCACCGTCGAAAGGGTG
>MJUU01004421.1:70418-84502 GCA_002080025.1 Modiolus philippinarum | reverse complement strand
GGGCCCTATTTATGTCGACTTAATTTGATAGTTATGTCGACTTAATGAGATAGTTATGTCGACTTAATGAGATACTTATGTCGACTTAATCAGACGATTATGATGACTTAATGACTTAATCAGACATTTATGACGACTTCATGTGATATTTATGTTGACTTATCAGAAAATCATGTCGACTTAATCAGAAATTATGTCGACTTAATCAGATAATCATGTCGACTTAATCATAAAGTTATGTCTACTTGCATGATATTTAAATGGACAAGTGGATGGCAGATTCTGTTCAAGCAATACATTTTTCTTTTTTTTTCTGACCAAATTTTGTGTACTTAATTTAGAATTATGTTGACTTAATTAAGAAGAATGTTGACATATTTCTCAAAATATGTAGACTTAATTAAGTGATAAGTAGGGGCAGATATAAGCCACCATTAATAGACAATATAATTAAATATTTTTTTTATCTGACAAGTGAACATAATTATCTGACAAGTCAACATAAATATCTGACATGTTGACATAAATATCTGACAAGTCTACTTAATTTTATGACAAGTGGGGACAGAACTATGCCACCCTAGTAATTGTATATACTAATGACTTCAAAAATTTTCTTCGACCTTGAATGCTTCACCGTTTACTGGTAGGCATTTCTATTTTATTTTCATCCAATTTTGTTCCGTAAAGTCACGACTCACCTTGCAAATTACAATTTATTAGAATTTAAGAAAAATTTTGTTAAAAGCTGAGTCAGGTCTTTTTTCGTATGTACTAGTAGCTCTTAGTTTTGCTTTTCATATTGATCCTATTGCTTATCAGTATTCTCAGATTTTACAATCAATTAACTTATGGTCATCTAAATGATTTATTTCGATCTCTACTGAACTGCACTGAAGAGGCAAATGTTGTTGAAATGCTTCTGATGTAAAAAAAAAAATAATAATAGTAACCTCGATATTATGTTATCCATTTACTTAGTTAAATAGGTTCATATGCGGCTGTTATAACATTTTATAAATATTTTAATTACTTGAATTTCACGTGTGCAGTACCAAAATGATTTAGTTTTTGTTTTGTCAGTAACAACTGTCAATAACAATACATGTTTAACATTCAGAACAGAAAGTATCTTGATTAATCGATCACAGAATAGATGATACTTCGTTCTTCTTAAAGCAGTGAAGAATATCTGGAAAATATACACTTTTGGTGTCTATTGTACCATCTTGTCAATTATGAAATAATTGTTGGATTGTTAAGAGACCTATCAAATAGCTACAAGTTTATTCTGTTTGTTAACAGGGCCATAAATACAAAAAAAACCTAAGTTGCATAAAAGTTTTGTTATGCTGTACATATGTTTCAAGGTGTAACCTCTCATCAGCAGCATTGGACTCAAATAATATGGAAAGCCAAAATCCTATAGTAGTCAGAAGTACTCATTACCAAAAATATCGAAATAGGTATTTAATTGGATATTTATTATTATTTCGAACATTATCAATTGAGAAAAGTTCAAAATATTTTTTTTGTATAATTAAAAACATCGCCTCATAATATTTTGTAAATCTCGACACAGAACAATATCAATCAAGAAATTGGTATAATATAATTGTGTCATTTTTAATATTGTGGTTAACTTAAATATCCTTTATTTTCTCCTTATTGTACGTCAATAAAATGACATGGTGAAATTATGATGCTGTTTTTAATACTACGGGTATTCTGATCCAAATTTTACGGACTTGTCATGCTCCGAAGGAATTGCACCATAGTTTTTCTTTTTATGGTATTTATTCCGTTTCCACGGAAAACGTGGGTTCGTTGGATTTAGATCAAAACGTCAAAGATGTAAGATCCAATGGCCGAGGGACAATATTTGTCCGTGGAATTTCAACCAGGTAACTCGATGTGTTCAAGTCCAAGGTTTAATTCCCACTTAATTAACCCGTCTTTTATCTAAAAAATACCTTTTCCTGTAAATGAATATCAAGATACAAATGCTGATGGCAATAAAAAAGACACCAACTACCACTCCAATAACAACACCTAAAATAAATAAATGTAAATAAAATGACATGGTTAAGTATGTCTTAATTGGAACATGTTGGAGATATAGTGTTTGATCACACTATATTAATGATGTTACACTTTAACGTATAGTGAGAGATATTTCAGCTACTAAAACATTAGGACATAAACAAATCAACTGAAAACTTGTGGCTTGACTACCACGGCAAAGCCCTTCATAACCGGAAACACGCCAAATATTTCTGTCGACTTAGTCCTTAAAACTGTTTGAAGTGCTTGGTATGCTATATTAAATTTTGATTTGGCCAAAAATTGTGATTTTTAGAGGTAGTTGAATCTAGCTATTTTATCGAAATGTGTATTCTGGAACTGTTATTTCGGACACCCCCCCCCCCAACAATATTTAAGCTTCATTCATTTAACTCTGTACAGCAATGAGGCATGGATTGGAGATGTGCATATTGTCATGACTACGGTTTTAGCAAAAAATTGTGATTTTGAGGGATAGTTGAACTTTACCATTTTTATCGAAATTCAGAATATAGAACTGTTATTCCGGACAAGTTTTCCCACAATATTTAAGATACATTTATTTTATCTTGCACAGTGATTAGTCATGGAACGGAGATATGCATATTGTCATTTTCTAAATTTTTGCCAAAAGTTTTGAGTTTGAAGGGTAGATGAATTTAGCCATTTTGTCGAAATACGGTATTCTGGAACTGTTATTCCGGATAAATCCTCCAACAATATGTAACCTACATTTATTTAACTTCGCACAGTGATAGGGCATGGATTAGAGATGTGCAAATTGTCATGGTCAAGATTTTGGCCAAAATTTGTGATTTGGAGGGGTAGTTGAACTTTGTCATTTTATTGAAATGTGTGTTCTGGCTGAAACTGTTGTCTCGGACAAATTTTTTGTCCAAATTTGTGATGGTGGGGGCAGTTTGAATAGGTCACTTTATTGAAATGTGTGTTCTGGACCTGTAATTACCATTAATCCTCCCAAAAATTAAAAAATACATTTATTTTACCTTGCACAGTGATTAGGCATGGACTCAAAGGTGCATATTCTCACAATTTTGATTTTGGCCTAAATTTGTATTTTTATGGGGACTTGGCCATTTTTTTTTTTAATGTGTGCATTTGAACATGTTGAAGGGTTGATTCAGGTTAACTCCTGATTGATTATATCACTAAGCTATGTGAAATATGTGAATTTAAATTCTTGAAATTTGTTTATCAAGTGCTTAGAAATTTGATGTTCATGTTTTATGTCGAAACACTTCTTGGGCATCATATGTGTCTTACAGACACAAACAGAGTAGTTAAATTTTATCCCAAACTTGAATATAAACACATAAGAAAATTATTAGTCTAAAGGCTGGAATAACCCCCGTGCACCCCCTACCCCCCTCCCAATCCCACCAATTTTTTAAAGTCTGCATACATCCCCTCTTCAAAATAAAACATGTTAACACGAGCATAACCTGCACGCACTGGTGGAACAGGGCCCATTTTAAGACCCACCTACCGAAATTTTGGAAATTTTCGTTTTTCGTTCAAGTTTTTCTTTTAGTTGGTGCAAAATGTTGACCAAATGCTTCCCAGTTATAAAAACAATGTATCAAATGATTGCTCATTGTATGAGCTTTACACAGAACCCAAATGTTTACACTTTCTATGCCCTATACGTTCCATAGCGCCATTAAACGTACCGCTCCCCTATGAAATATTGAGGAAAATTTAGATATTTTCATTGAAATTGCCTAAGTTTGATGGTCTAAAGAGCCCGAAAGGCATCTCGATTCTGAAAATTGTTTTTAGTTTTTCAATCTATTTTCTTGAATTTAAAACAGGCTAACATAATATTAACATATTTTTAATGACTTACGCTTTATTTTTTAAATAGACCAAATAAATGGATCTTTGAATATTTCCGATTTTGATTAAGTGTTGTCATTCTTTTGCCCAATATTACTTCTTAGTAAACAAATATCATTTAAAGTAGGTATCAAATGATAGCTTATTATATTTGCTTTACAACTATTACAAATAATGGCCATTCTTATGTAATATAAACATCATACATCGATAAAACTTACCCCTACCCAAACAAATTTACTGTAAAATTGTCAATTTTTGTCAATGTTGGCATGAAAATAACCAGAACACTCAAAATGTGTGTTGTATATGACAATGTTTCATAACTTACACCATGATTACGTATTTTAACAGCCATTTGTTGACTTAAACTCAATATTTTGCCTGAAATTGATAAAAAATGGGAATTTTCAACAGTTCAGATTTGCCCAAATTTCACTGTTAAATCTTATATATGCCAAATCTGGGGGATATATCTGCAGATGTGCCAATTAATTGTTCTAAACGATACACTAGATGTCTGAAAACATTATTAAGAAAAACAAGAAGTGTTTGTTGATGTGACTCAAAATACCGAAAAACTTACCCCTACCCCAACAAATTTGTCTTAAAATTGTCAATTTTTGTCTATGTTCGCAACATATGAATGTGTTGGATATGACAATGTTGCATGAATTACATCACGATTTGGTAATTTAACAGCCGTTTGTTGACTTAAACTTATTATTGTGCCCGAAATTGATAAAGAATATGATTTTCAACATTTCAGATTTGGCCAAAGTTCACTGTTAACCCGTTATATATGGCAAATCTGGATGATATATCTGCAGATATGCCAATTAATTGTTCTAAGTAATATATGAGTTGTTTTCAAACAGTGTTTAGAATATCCAGAGTTTAATGTGACTCTGAATACAGATGATCTTACCCCTACCCCAACAAATTTTCCCTAAAATTGTCATTTTTTTTCATGTTCGCATAAAAATAACCATAACATGCAAAATGGGTGTTATATATGACAATGTTGCATGATTTACATCATGATCTGGTATTTTAACAGCCATTTGTTGACTTTAACTAAATATTGGCCCAAACTGAAGGAAAATGGGAATTTTCAACATTTCAGTTCTCTCCAAAGTGCATTGCAATATATGTCAAATCTGGAGGATTCATCTGCAAATATGCCATTTAATTGTTCTAAGCGAGACATTAGTCGTCTTAAAACACTGTTTAGAAAAACAAGGACTGTTTAATGTGACTCTAAATACTGAAAAAATTACCCCTACCCCAACAAATTTTCCCTATAACAGTCATTTTTTACTATATTCACATAAAAATAACCAAAACACACAAAATCTGCATTGCATATAACAATGTTGCATAATTACATCAAGATTTGTCATTTTAAGTCCCACTTGTCAGCTTAAACTCAATATTTTGTACAGAATTGATGAAAAATGGGAATTTTCAGCATTTCAAATTTGTCCAAAATTCACTTGTAAATAGTTATATGTTGCAAATCTGGAGGATTTATATGCAGATATGTCAATTCATTGTTCTAACGGATATGTAAGTTATCTAAAAACAATGTTTAGAAGAACAAGGAGTATTCAATGGGACTCTAAATACCGAAAATTTTTTACCCCTACCCCAAGAAAATGGTGCTTAAAAATCCTCAGAATATGTATGTCTGTACATTTATATCAACAAAACATACTAATATTTTACTTTCTTTTTAAAAAATGCATGTTATATATCGCAATGTGCAATTTTAACGCCAAAATATGGGTACAATTGTATATTTAGGGCGATTTTCGTGAAAAATGGGATTTTTCAGCATTTCGGAATTTTACAAAATTCAAAATTCGATTGTTGTATAACTGCCAATAAACCACCCACATGATCTTATTTGTGATATATTGGAGTCTCTGTGTATTTTGGTGTTTGAAATGATATGTTATTGAATAATTGTGGTAAGGGGTTATATGTTTGGAATTTATGAGACTGTAGTTATTCTAAAATGTTGAAAAACATATTTTCTTATGGCTGGCTTAGATATCATGAAAGGATTTCTAATTAACATTTTCAAGTTGCATATCAATTTCATGAAGTATTTGCATCTCAAAGTCAAAACAGCAGAAATTCTGAAAAACGGAAAATTCCCATTTTGCATACAATTTCGAGCAAAATAGTCAAAAAGAGACCTCTTAAAAAGTTTAATTCTACTTAAATGATCTTCTGCATGCCAGCTTTAGTGAAATAAACACTAGAATTTCAATAAAACATTATTCTTTAATCATTTAGAGCCTGAATATTTCATATTTTTCCTTAATCTTTAGGGGAAGGGGTGCTAATTTTGACATTTCAGAACCTACAATACGTCTGAAACTAAAATGTTTGCACACGATTTGTTGCTAACATATCATAAATAATTATTACATCGGCAATTATTAAATATATGTTCCAGACCATAAGCGTATTTGGACCGTACGCGTACGGTCCGGACCATACGAATATTTTTTTTTCGAATACCCATACGGTCGGACCGTACGCGTATGGTCTGACCGTACGCGTACGGTCTGGCTATTTCAAAGTCTTGCGTGTTCTCGGATAACATATCAATAAATTAATATACAGTACACAATATTATCAAATGAATTAAGCTCTTTTGTTTAGAAACAAATAAGATTTTCTAGAAATCGTAATTTTAAAGAAGGTGTAAGAGGAAAATAGGAATTAACTTTACTGTGATTATGTTTTGGAGATGCCTTTATTTAAATTAATTTTTACTTATTGAACATTTTTTGAGATAAAATAATAAAAAAAAATAGTGCTTCGTAAACAATACATGGAATGTTAATTGAAATAAAATATATGGTCTTTTGTGTGAAATTCCTGAGAAAAAAAATCATTGAATACCACCTGTAACGAACATAACATTTTTCCCAATTACCCTAAAAGGGTGCAAATCCCAAAATCTCAAAAGGGACGGCAAAATAAATATAACAGCGGAAATTACACAGTGTTCCAAAAAGGAATACCCCCTGTCCACGAACAAAACTTCTTAATGTAAAACTGAAGTTTATGTATTACCTTTAAAATTTGTGTGAATATGCGACAACATTTTTTTTATTTCACTGCTTCTATAATTTCATTTCATTTACATGTGTATTATTTTTATAAAGACCTAATAATTTATACGGGTTTCAGTTGTAGTTAGTGCTATCAGTTTTGACTGCAACTTAATTCTTCTGAATATAGCGTCCGTCTTTGTACTCATACGGTCTAAATATACGCATAGATCCAGCTCGTAGAAGACCATACACATATACTCATACGGTCCGACCGTACGCGTACGGTCGGACCATACAAGTATACGCATACGGTCCGGACCGTACGCGTATGGTCCATATACGCGTATGGTCTGGAACATATATATTCAGATTTTAACGACCATAAAGTCAGAAAGTCGAAACTGTGAAAAAATCGAAAATTCCGAAAATTCCCATTTTTCAAAAACTTTATACCAAAAATAAAAAATAATGGACTTTTATGGTTTTATTTTCCAACATTGTATCACAACTGATAAGTTAGGCATACAAACTAGATCAAATGACGAGGGTTGTTTATCTGAAAGGAATCGACAGCCTAAAATTGTCATTTTCGCTTTTTTTGCAGGGGGAGGGGTACATTTTTTGTATCCCCATGTCATAAAAATGGGGTAAAGTGCTCAAACTTTAGTTCATTGTAAAGAATATTTAATTAGCTTTAATTTGGTACCAAATTTCAGTTCATATTACTTATCATTTTAATAATGATGGAGCTTAAAAGATGAAACTTAGGTTAAAACGAAAAAAACAAGAGTTTTTGCTTGGTGTACTATAAAAGTGGCCCTATACTGTCTATGCGTGCAGGTTATGTTCGTGTTAACATGTTTTATTTTGAAGAGAGGATATAGGAGAACTGAAAAAAATCGGTCTAGAGGGGGAGTGGGGGGTGCACGGGAAGTGGTTTTAGCCCATGGCCTATGAGTTTTGGCAATGGGGGCATTTACTCATTCTAGTTGAAAATTGTTCTTAAAATATGTGTAATTCCATTGTAATACCCCTGTTCTAAATATAAGAGAGGCATGAATCTGATATCGAAAGCTTTATCTTAATCTTAAAGTACAATTTATACCCAATACTTAAAGAATAGCTTGCCTTCTAATCTAGAGAGGGGCTTGATATAAGGGCGAGCGGTATATTCATAGACGTTACTTATTAGGGTTGATAAAAGAGAAAACTGTAAACCTGTCACATACACGTTCAATACAACAGTAATTACATTTGTTATTTAATACATTCGCTTTACTTTCATTGTAAGAAGTTAGTACAAAGCATACCAGTCTGTTGTCCTTTCTTGTCCCCTTTTGCATTTGTATGAAATTTATTAACAACTTCTGTATAATTTGCTTGAGTGCTAATGGACGATTTACCTGAAACAAGAACATGCAATAATTGTTACAGGTAAATAATTCCAAATGTTATTTCAGCGTCCGATTTCATAGGCCAACATCTTAAAATACGAAGAAGACAATTTTTGATAAAGGCTCGCTGTCTATTAATCCCTCCGGGGTAACAAAGCGCACTATTATACGACTCATGCTTCTGTTCAAATCTCATTGGCTAATAACTTAGCAACCACTTATGACACAATATTATAATCACCCATGAAATATAGATTATGTTAACAAACATTCAAACACTATATTAATCATAGGTTAACATAATATTCCAATTTCTGGCAAGGAGCTAAAACTATATTTATTTAAAGTAAATGTGAAACTCCAACTAGAAGTGTTTTTTGATACAAAAACGCATGTCTGTCCAAAATACATATCTTCCTGGAGATAATTTGTATCTTTATGTGTTGCCATTGGATTTGAATATCACTAAATTTGGTTGAAATCCGACGAAAGGTGTGGGAGAATTGGCGCCCACAAGTTTAATTCATTAAAATTCTATGACAAAAAGGAGCATAACTCCCACAAAAATTGGCCGATCAATCGGGCCAGACAATATGCATGAAGGTTAACAATTCTGTAAGGTTTTGTTGAAATTCAATGAAAGATGTGGAAGAATTAGCGTCCACAAACTAAATTTATCAAAATTCAATGCCAAAAAGGGGAATAACTCCCACAAAAATTTGCAGATCAATCCAGCCAGACTACATGTATTTGCACAACTGGGCATGAAGGTCAGCAATCCTGTGAAGTCTGGTTGACATATGAAAGATGTGGGAGAATTAGCGACCACAAACTTAATTCATCAAAATTCTATGTCAAAAAGGGGCAAAACTCCAACAACAATTAGCCGATAAATCTTGCTTGACAATATGCACAACTACACATTTTGGTCAACAATCCTGTAAAGTTTGATTGAAATCCTATGTACAATGTAGAAGAATGGGCGTCCACAGACTTTGTAAAGGACGGCCGGACAGACTGACACAGACCCACCATTGGTAACTTAAGTAAAATGTACCACTTAATTTTTTATGTGGTTCTTTCAATACCTGTCATATACTACCTATACCCCATGGGAACTCCATGGACGTGTCAAAATTATGTGGTTACCACTAACGAAAAAAATACCGCTTAAGACCATTTTCCACATTCCAAAAACCATTAAATTATACAATTGTTTGGGCGGACAGACGACGGACGGATGAACGGACGTACAGACTGACGGACGGACGACAGACAAAAAACAAAAATATTATGTCTCCCCTTATACTTCGATAAAAGATGTGTTGACATAAGTAACACCATTTCTTATATTTCGGAATGCCAACATTAAAATATGTGATTAAAATGTGTCATAAAATAAAACAATAATTGACTTCAATTTCAATTAACCTAATGATATATGATTACGAGAGAAATTAACCAAGTGTACTAACTTGTTGTCATAGGAGATTCTTTACCTATGTACTTATTTATTCCGGTAGGAAATTGTCCGTTCATCATCGTATTTCCTTGTGTAGGTACTGTAAAGATAATATTAATAGGAAAAATGAAAGGATATGGAGTGAATGTACATGTGACAAAAACGCACACGATATTTAGAAAACTCCAGTTTATCAAAGTCAGGGCTTTTATTCCTGTCTACATCTTGATGTCGCCTGAGGGTCTTCAACCAGAGGTGAACAATATTCACCCCCTCAATCGAGATCGAGAAGGCCCGCTGGCGTGCACTTAAGCGAGATTCTTGACAAAACGTTGAGCAACATCGCTCGCAGCTAAAATATATCATTGAAAATGTAAAACGGGGCAATGTCTGCCTACAAATATTTGCCATTAAGTTAATTTGAGAATGAACACTATTACACATGCACATTTTTTGTAACTCTTAATTGTTATTCTGACCACCAGATTATTGTGCTGTTGATCCGATGAGTGCCCTGTGATTGTTTCAGTGTTGTTATTATCTTTTTGTCGGACAACAGATGACAGCGATTGCAAGAACACTCTGCCAGTTAATATGCTGAGGATCCCGCATCCATGGGTAAAGTCACATGGATGTAGCATTGCTCGACATTTAGCAATGAATTTTGCTCAAACCGTTGCTAGTGATCGTCTTAAACTTATAACTATTAGGTATGAGTAAAGCCCATGTTGAAGGCCTCAAGGTGACTTCAGTGTGACATAAATTTACTGTTTATATGCAACTTCGGTATTTTTGTATTGTGAAGAACATTAATTAAAGTGTTTTTCGATTGCTCTGTTTTACCATGTATTTGTAGGGACTTTGTCTAATGTGCATTTACTCCGTATTCTTTCATTACGCAAAAGAAGTGCTATTTAATATCTGTAAATATAAAAAATGCACGTCATCTTATTAATACTTTAGGATTGAAACTGACAGAGATGAGATCTCTAGGCTTGTCTCGGATGCAGGTATGAGCCTTCAAATATATTGAAGACTGTTATTCTATCATATCAAAGAGAGTTCTTATGTATCATTCATAGGATAACACATCTGTCTAATAGGTCATTACGATGGGAAAAATTTTAAAACGTTAGGTTGAAGAAGATGTGCTTACTACTTGTTGATATATCAGACTTTCTGAACTGATTTATTTTGATTTGAAACAGCCTCTCAGTCATTGTACTTCCTTGTATAGGCAAATATTCTGTTTATTCTTCTTTTAAGAATTATTGTTTCACATGAAGTTTTTAGAAAAGCGTTTAATACTATCAGAGGATTACTCAATTTTCTTAGTAGCAGTTTAGCGGCGAGTAAGTACGTTTAACCCACCTTTCTAAATTACGTTTTATCGCATTCCTTTTTTTTCGGATAGTGGTCATACAACTAGTAGTTTACCTGCATTGGGTTTTATTCGTATGCTTATTATACAATAGGGAAACGGGATAGAAAAAGGTGAGATTTGGATACCAATAATAAGCAATGAACGGATAGTAAGTAAAAGAAAATGAAAAAAAATCTCTACAAATACATGGGAAAAACAAGCAAAGGAACTACGCTTTTATTGTTGTACTTCATCCTGAAGTCACCAAAGGCCTTTAACAATGAGCTATGCTCATACCTCATAGTAAGTTAAAGAGGGGTCCTAGCACTTGTTTGAGCGGAATTTGTTTCCTGATGTCGGGCAACGCTACCCATGCTCTGGTTTAACCCTACCGCTTGCTTTTACTAGTGCTGGTACCCAGCCCGGCTATCCGGAGTTCCTATCGTTATGAATGTTTGTCTATAGTCAGTTATTTGTTTTTTGTAGTGCAGTTTCCTTGTGGATTGTGGCTTGTGATTGTAAAATTCGGCCATTGTAGGTTTTTACTGTTATCATGACTTTATAATTTTTAAAATGAAATCCTATTCCTTATGAGTACTTAATAAGGTTTTGTACATCAGTCTGTTTTTGGTATTTAAAATGTTTTGATTCTATGTACATTAAAAAGATATACATTGTATGCATTTGTACGCATAAGCTACAAAATAGTAATCTGTAGAAACAAAATAGATCTATTCACTACTGAGTTATTTATTCAATCTGATATTTAGCAAAAGCAGTGTTGCAATATTTTGTTAGTAAAATTGGTCAAATAATTGCTATTAACATGTCTGTCCTCAATTATTTTGTATTGCATGTGTAATAAAAGGGCTTCATTGTTCGCCCGTATACTTGTTGTGCACTCAATTCTCATTTAAGAGGTTCCATTTATTGTGGATTTTTCAAAGGAGTAGGTGCGGTAAGGGCCTTATTTGGCCTAAAAAAATCTGTTTGCTTAAATTTACATTATTTTTTGTTGAAATGTTCTATAGATATAGGTTAACAGTTAAAAAGGTAGATTACTCAAGTATTGATGTACGATTACAGAGTTTTTCAGTGTAGAAAATAGGACAAATTCCACAATTTCTCAAAAAATGGCAAATTTGACTCATTCTGACTACTTTTTCTTCATAGNACTTTATAATTTTTAAAATGAAATCCTATTCCTTATGAGTACTTAATAAGGTTTTGTACATCAGTCTGTTTTTGGTATTTAAAATGTTTTGATTCTATGTACATTAAAAAGATATACATTGTATGTATTTGTATGCATAAGCTACAAAATAGTAATCTGTAGAAACAAAATAGACCTATTCACTATTGAGTTATTTATTCAATCTGATATTTAGCAAAAGCAGTGTTGCAATATTTTGTTAGTAAAATATATTCAAATAATTGCTATGAACATGTCTGTCCTCAATCATTTTGTATTGCATGTGTAATAAAAGGGCTACTTGTTGTGCACTCAATTCTCATTTAAGAGGTTCCATTTATTGTGGATTTTTCAAATTTGTTACTAATTAGCATTAAACAAATGATACAGACAACGAAAAAGTTTTGTATTCGTCAAATACTTGATAATTAGCATGTTTTTTCATCCTTATGAGAAAAAGCAAGCAAGTTTTATTCTAACTGTTTTTGAAACATGGTTTTGTCCATTTGATGGTCACAATGATTGTTATAAAAATATGAACCTGGCAAGTAATCAAATTCATTTTGCATTGCTAAGGATTTGTCTAAACCTGACCATAAACAATAAATGATTTTGGCAAAACGTCTAGTCTACAATGGTATTTAATTAAGCTATTTTTTAATGTTAATGCCATATATCACGCAATTATTATATTATGTATATGCGTTGGTCTGTAAACATTTTTTCTTAACGAACAAGCGGTATCTAATCAATGGTCATATTTTAAACAGAACCAAATAACGAAAAAAGTTCACGTTTAAACTAACTTTTGTAAATTGTAATAAAAACTTGCACTTGTTGCTTTGTGATTGATTGATGTTCTTGAGATTGATCAGTAATACAAGACAAATGTGACTGGCACCAGAAAAGAGGATGAAATCAACAATCAATGCAACACCGCCTATTCTAGATAAACATTTGTGCTACTCTTATTCCAAGAGTACTGCACTGCATGTAAATCTTTGAAGCTACACCTTACAAGCAAAAAAGGTAACTCTAGGCTGGTTTCGACTGGACGTTTGAGCCTTGAAAGATTGAAGGCTTTTATTCTGTCATACTATAGGGGTTTCTTACGGACCATACATATGAAATCACATCTGTCCAATAATTTATTACAATGTAATTAATTGAGATAAAGTTAAGTTGGTGAAAGAGTGCTTACTTGTTGATATAACCGACTCTCTGCTAAAGTACTGGTTTATATTGGTGTGCAACAGCCTCTCGGTTGTTGTATTTCCTGGTATAGGCTCTTAAAAAATAAAACATGTGTGAATCATATTTGCCAATCTAGTGTTTATTCTGCCGCTAAGTATTATTGTTTTTACATGACTCTTTTGTTTCGAAAATGCGTTTGAAAATTAAGGGCTCATTATCTAAGCAATTTCCCTCTTTTCGTAAGCCGTGATCATGCATTAAGTTAGCATATTTTACCAGCCAAATCTCCAGTCTTGTACACCCTTTCGAGGGCGTAATATTTCGGCACCGGTTTTCCCATTTTTAGATTCGAGTTGCACTGACGAGATGTAAATTCATCGAAATGGGGCCTTATATGCAACAGTGAAATTCAAATGTAGTGTTGCGTGTCAATCAAATTGTAATAGTAAAATTCCTCAGTGGAAAGATGTTCTCGATAATATCA
>MJUU01004421.1:48526-63499 GCA_002080025.1 Modiolus philippinarum | reverse complement strand
TTTATATATATATATATATATATATATATATATATTATGTTGTTTGTTTGTTTGTTTGCTTTTTTTCTTCGGGGGGTATTTTTTTAGTTCAGAGATTAGGCATTCACACTACTATCAGAAATCATCTAACAACTCTCCGGTATGTATGGAGCAAATTTGTTTATAACCTCAAATACAAAAACAAAATTAAATCAAAATACAAGTGCATGGCAATATAGAGGTATAGAGGACAGAGGAAACACGGAAACACAAATGGAGATAACATGTCAATGATAAAATAAGTAAAACAGCTGTACATGAAAGCAAAGCACAGTAGTACCAGTGTGAAATCCATGCAGACAGGAGGAACAATGTGTTGCTCTTGAAAGGCAGGCATGTTTTGGCCAACGCGGGGCAGCCAAATTAAGGTGGTGAAAGATTTATTGTGTAAGTTATTGGTAAATGTCATTTTATAACCATTCAATTGAAAAAAGGTATATCTTTCTTCTCTAACCCTATGACAGCACCAAGGGAAAAAAAATAAAAATCCTTTATTCCTCTTTAAGTATACTGACATTTGAATCACGAAATTCGAGGACGAAGACTAGACCTGAGACACATAGATACATATATATGTCTCTGACAAAACTTACAATTACAAATATGTGTGCTATGCAAGTTGATACAAAATACCAAAAAAGGCGCTGACACTTGAATGTGAATCGCTACGTTATGGCAGAGTTTACTTAATTTATAGTCAGGAATTCATAACTCATCAAATTTTTTTGAAAAAAAAACACGAATATATAATTCGATTCACAGCTATGGGATTTTTCCGATTTAAAGTGAAAGTAAGACTAAAAAGCTTCAAAGTGTTATGAAATTAATGCAATATAAACAGTAATTCGCCCTTGACAAAATTGATATGTAAATGTGAACCATAATTTAGAAAAATGAAGCATGAGCAAATAATAAGTATTTAAGGACTTTTTTTGAACCAAACATCCAAGAAAATTATGTAATACAAAAAAATGACTTTACATGTCAGTCCTACATTGACCTATTCAAATCCATCTTTCACCATTTGTAAAACGTAGTCTTCAATATTGTTCCTAGAATTTACATTGCTATGAGTGTGACATATCAATTCATAGATAATATCAACAAAAGTGAAGGGGTGATAAAAGGAAATTTCTCGTTTAGGAATTTAAAAACAAGAATGTTTAATTTTTCTTTTTGAACTTTATAAACAAGATATAAATATGGAATATAGGACATTTTGTTTTTGATACTAACTTTATCACGGCCAGTATCAAGTAAGCCCGTTGGGGCGAGCTTGATGCGTTACGCCGTGATAAAGCCCGTATCAAAAACAAAATATCCTATATTTCTTTTATCGGTAATTCACAAAATGATAAATAAAACTTTATAATAAATAGAAATAAGCTGGAGTTTCTATTTTAGCGTAATTGATCTATTGTTTATTGCAATAATTTATATGAATTCTTCATTCAACGTATTGCGTGTATGAACACAAAGATAGTGCCAAAACATGACGTCAGGATAGCAACCCGCATGTGACTCCTTCACAGTGACCCGATATTTGCGTGATAGTGTCCAGTTCCGTGATACTAAGAATATCAGTCACTGTAGATCAAAGGAAACTCATACAAATTACCGATAAAGAATATTACATCCATCTTTAGGGGCCATAGTCATTGATGACAAACTATAAACGTCGCCTGACGCATATTTATTTAAATTATATACCAAATATCCATAAAAACAATGATGACTTTAAAGGAGTTAACTTAATTATACCTTATGAATTACCGAACAGAATTGTCAAGAGCCAAAGTCCAAGAGGCAAAAACACAAGGCAGGTGGAAATTCATCGGAAAATTGTAGACCACAATAGTCCTGACATTGTATAGGCATTTCAAAAGAAATTGTTGGTAGAATCGGTTTTATGGCGCGCCAAACCTCCCCTTCCATTGTGGTAGTATTCGATAACAAATCAAGAGCAATTACTATTGAAGCGTTGTAGCAGTTGAAAGAAATGATCATCCCAGTTTTAAGTTAAAAAAAGAATCTTTAATCACACTTCAAACCGAAACTTCAAATTCAGCCACAGGGGACTGATATCTATTAAAGAACATTTGATTGTAGACGGAATTTTTGAATCCTTGATTAATAATTAGGTCACGAAGATATTAAGAATCTAACACCAGGGGAAGTGCGAGACAGGAGAATCTCAGACACCCAAGGGTAAGATTTCCAATCTCGGACGAAGCTTGCGGAGTCCGAGATGATTGAAATCTTAACCGAGGATGTCTGAGATTCTCTTGTCTCGCACTTCCACTGGTGTTTGATTTTATTTCTCACTGTATTCACCCTAAATTATGCTAAAATCCAAACAAAAATGTCGTCCCCTTTGTCTGTTTACACAAGGAGTTATGTCCGTTTTTGTAACGTCATAAAATCAGGAATGTACACCCGAGCGCGCCATATTTTAAAAGGCCGATTTTTCTTGTTTTTTCCAGTGAAATGTTACTTCAAATGATATAACACTTTTATGATACGTAGATTAAATACACTTATGATCACTAATGAGGACAGATGTAGACTACAGACCCTTATATGCAAAACACGATATTTGCCGATAAACTGCACGTGATTTTTTTTGTCTTACACTAGTGTAAGACAAGGAAATCTCACACCACTAAAAATAGGAACTGCTGTGTCTGAAAAGTGAGAGAACTATCTCCCTGTATAATCTGTGCTAGCGATCCCGTCACCAATCAATTGTTAAACATACTCCCCGTAAGCAGGAGCAGTTGGAATATTACTGTCCATGTTAGGGAAACTGATAATTTTGAAATCAAGATCGTCCCTTTTGTCCTAAATTTTAGTACTGAGATTTTCCGTTTTGCGGTCCACCGGGAATTTTTGCATTATATGCTCCAATGTAACCTACATTATAGTTAGTTTTAAGTTTGTAAGTAAAATTAAATATCAAAACGCGCATATGCAAGTCTTGTGATTAAGATTTTTTACTAGGATTCCTGTCAATAGAATAATTAGAGTATGAAAAGAATAAAGATGGCCATGTTGCAAAAACAACAATGAACATCATTTTGATATTAAAAAAATGTGCATATGGTGCTATTATATCCATGTTATTATTCTTTTATTCATCAATTTCTTTTTTGAAGAAAAATAATACAGTGTAACACAGATAAGTCTTTGTGACACTAAAATATGAAAAAGAAAGGAAATGGGGTAAATGTCAAGGAGACAACATCCCATATCCAGGTTAAAACGACCAAAAAACGACTAAAAGTTCATTTTTAGAGGTAAATAGAGCACTTTCCCATCCCATTTTCTGATATTTTGTGTTTATTAGTATATATATATATATATGTGTGTGCTCATCCGACATACTTTCATATACTCATACATATTTTCATATATTTATAACAAATTTGACGTCATTGTGCCTAAATAAAATGATTTTATTTAGGTATCTTTTTAACTCTGAGATTTTTTTCTTTATTTTCGAAATTTTGGCCTTGGAAACAAACACTGAGACATCGATTGTTGCAATGTTAATATTATGCACTTTATTCAGTATAATTGTAGAATATGTGTACTGGGTTTTAAGTGGTTTCACTGTGAATTATACCAATTATGGAAACACAGATTTGAACACGGATTGATCATAAGCCCTCAGTATACTTAGCCTTCTGAACACATACCATCTGACGTTTAGAAAAAAAATGACTGATTAGAACTCTCAGTTTTTCTTTTTTTTTCAAAGAGGAAGCCAGGCATTTCAGTTTTATTCCAAGACAAGATTCGACTCACAACATCGCAGAACACGTTTAGCATTTTGCTGCAATTAATTCAAGTTTATTATCTGGTATGGAAGATTATTATATTTCCATTGTTAGAGCTTTTCCTACCTACCATGAAGCAAAACAAAAATAATTGCAGAACAAAAGGCCTGTAAAACCCCAAAACATGTATCTTGTTATATTTTAATTCTAGCAGGTGATTGTTAGATTCATATATGCATCATTATCTGTGTCCAAGTGTCACCTGTATTGAAATAAAATGTGGATTTATAACCTAATAAAACATTTTTTTTTAATCGGCAAAGGCTTTTTGAATGATACCTTTTATTCGTGATTTCAGAGGAAGCGTGGTATAGTGTGTGGAAAAATCAGAAGTTTTGAAAGAATGCATTTGAGAAAATGAACGGGATTTAAGATTTTCCCATAAAAAACTGTTCAGTATCCACATGTGATTTTTGTCACTTCGGGCATGAATAGTTTCACAGTATGGTGAATATTGTTCACCTCTGGTTGAAAACCCTCAGGAGACATCAAGATATAGACAGGAATAAACACCCTGTCCTTGATAAACTGGAGTTTTCTATGTATCGTGTGCGTCTTGTCACATGTACATTCACTCCATATCCTTTCATTTTTTCTACTTGATGCCTGTCTTTGACTGCAGACAAAATTTTAGTTAGTTCAACAGACAGTTAAGTAGTTGAACAAGTTGAAGATCGAGCGATGTATCTTTCCTTGTATGGAATTTTGTGTAATTTTGGTACCCAATAAAGGTATGACAGTTCTTGATTTTTATTTTTAGTTTGAATATTCAAAGAGGACATGAATGACCTATGATTAGAAAGGATATAAAACTGTTTTATATGTTGCACTTTTATATTAATTGTGCTCAGTGACTTGTTCCTGGATTAGGCAGTTATAATTATGTGCTTTACAAACAAAAACGATGTTATTGGTAGCTTTGTAAGCGGGTAGAACGCCATATTTATCATGTTATGTAGAGAGGCACTTGCGGGTTTCATGATCTTCAAATACAGACTTAAGTCGATTAATAACACATCTGCGTAATATTAAGTTCTCTGTTCCCGTTTTTATAATATTCGATCTATGCATACTAACAATTTCTTAGAACAGTCCTTTTATTACAGTCTAAGGACCCAATTACAGTAGTGAGTTAATGCGCGTGTTATGTGGCAGAAACAACCAATAAATAATTGTAAATTGAAGTCAGCAAAGATAAAACAAAATTGGCTCAAAATTAACTTTTAATAAGACAAAAATAATGATTTTACAAATTAAGTATACAATATATGACTTATCTGACAATAATAAAGTCCAAGTAATAATCCAAATGAAAAGTTCACTTAATTCCACCAGTAAATGTCAAATAGAATAATCCTTATAATCCTAACTAAATAGTTGATAATAGATTCACAATAATTCATGTCGATTTCCAAAACAAAAGATGTGCGTGATAATCCTGTATAAACTAATTAATCCTGTATAAACTTATTAAACTGACTGACTGAACCCTTTTCTGCTACCTTATTTATATACATTTATTCTTTCCAGAAAAATCATCACAAGATAAAACTAGAACATTCTAATCAACTGATAATCACATGACTAAATGATTATGTAAGGAAAACTTCTAGAAATTTCCATGTTTTAAAAACTAAATTTAAATTCTAGAAATTTCTATATGTTCTAAGGTGTAATAACCTTGACCATTCTTTATTGTAAACAAGTTACATAACTAGGCCAAACAAATTACATAATATTAAGGCCGTACAAAATAAAAACAATGAATAAAATGCATTATAGAATATTTACAACATTTATTTACCTAAAACACCTCCCCCAAAAGAAAATGTTTGAATGTAATGAAAAACATTTAAAATAAGCAATGAGGTGTTCTGAAATTTATCAAACTCTTGACAATGCGTCTGCAATGACATTATCTTTTCCTTTAATATGCCTTATGTCTAGATTAAAACCTTGCAAAGTCAAACTCCACCTCAAAAGTCTTTGATTTTTATCTTTCATTTTATGGATAAATTTAAGAGGGTTGTGAGCAGTATATACAA
The DNA here is from genome assembly GCA_002080025.1 of Modiolus philippinarum. Lineage (NCBI taxonomy): Eukaryota > Metazoa > Mollusca > Bivalvia > Mytilida > Modiolidae > Modiolus > Modiolus philippinarum. Next base: position 57,576 of record MJUU01004421.1, on the reverse strand, counting down.
TGGTAGGCTGAATTGAAGCTGTAACATAAATTTTAATATGTTGTAAAGCCAAAATCAGAAACAAACATTCTTTTTCAATTGTTGAGTAATTTCTCTGGTGCTTATTGAATTTTGTAGAAAAATAACAAATAGGATGGTCTATACCATCTTTACCTTTTGTAATAAAACACCGCCAGCAGCAACATCACTGGCATCTACTGCTAATTTAAATTGACAATCAAAATTAGGTGTGCTAAAACTGGCGCACTTTCTAGGATGGCTTTTAGTTCTTCAAATGCTTCATCACAAGTTTTAGACCAAATAAACTTTACATTTTTTCTCAATAGTTTAGTCAAAGGCTCACTAATTGAAGTGAAGTTTTGACAAAATTTTCTACACTATCCAGCCATTCCCAGAAAACGCATCAATTGTTTCTTATTCTCAGGTTTAGGAAAACTAGAAATAGCACTAATTTTAGCATCAATAAGTTTTACCTGACCCTGACCTACAACATGTCCTAAATAGTTTACATAAGCACATCCAAATTCACTCTTGGAGAGGTTGCCTGTTAACAAAGCACTGCTCAAACGGTCGAAAAAAGTTCGAAGTATCTGAAGATGTTCTTCCCAAGTGTCACTATATATAAGAATGTCATCAATATATGCTTCACAACCGTCAATTCCAGAAATAACACTGTTGATGAGACGCTGAAAAATTGCCGGCGAATTTTTCATGCCAAAAGCCATCACTTTGTATTGGAATAGTCCATCGGGTGTAACAAAACCGTAAAGTTCTTTTGCACGCTCTGTAAAAGGAACTTGATAAAATCCTTTTAATAAGTCAATTTTTGTAATGTATTTAGCATTTCCAATTTTGTCAATACAGTCATCAATGCGCGGAATTGGAAGAGAGTCAGTTTTTGTAGCACTGTTTAATTTTCTATAGTCCGTACATATACGATAAGTTCCATCAGGTTTTGCCACTAGAATACAAGGCGAGCTCCAATTGCTTTTGCTAGGTTCAATAAAGTCATTTTTTTAACAAATACTGAGTTTCATCATGCAAGTACTTTTGTTTGATCGGATTCAGTCGATATGGATGCTGTTTTATCGGTACTGAATCACCAACATCGACATCATGAATTATTTTATCAGTTCGTATCGGAATGTCCGGAAACAAATGTTCAAATTCACGGAGTAACTGTTTCAACTGGTCCTTTTGAATCGTTGGTAAATGTTGAAATTTCGAATCCAAATCTTGAAGAGTCTGTAAATTTTCCAGCTTTGGTGTGATAGTTGGCGAATCAATCTTTTCACAAAAATCATTTTCAGAATTGTCAGGGTCAACACTAACTATATTTACAGAATGTACAATATTTGTGCTATTTCTATCTATATAAGGTTTTATCATGTTTACATGACACAACCTATTATGTCTACGTCTGTCAGGTGTTTTAATAATATAATTTAAATCACTGATTTTCTTTTCAACAATATATGGACCAAAATATCTGGCTTCAAGTGGCTTTCCAGGAACAGGAAGTAAAACAAGTACTTTATCACCAGGGTCAAAATTACGTTTTACAGAATTTTGGTCATACTTGGCTTTCATAGATTCTTGACTAGATTTAAGATTTTTATTAGCTTGATCACAAGCTTTAACAAGTTTAGCGCGAAAGTCTGAAACGTAATCAAGGAGATTTAAATGGTCTTTTTCATCAGATAAAATGTTCTCGCTTAAAAGTTTGAGTGGACCCCTAACTGTATGTCCAAAACTAATTCAAATGGACTAAAACCTATTGATTCCTGGACTGCTTCTATTACAGCAAATAAAAGAAAAGAAATTCCTTCATCCCAATTTTCCTCTTTGTCGAAACAATAAGTCCGCATCATATTTTTTTAAGGTTGGTGAAATCGTTCTAAGGCGCCTTGACTTTCAGGGTGATATGCAGATGATCTATACTGTTTAATGCCTAATTCATACATTACTTGCTGAAAAATACCTGACATAAAGTTTGAACCTTGATCTGGTTGAATTGATTTAGGTAGGCCAAACAAAGTAAAAAATTTAGTTAAAGCCCTAACTATAGTTTTAGTCTTTATATTTCTTAAATGAATGGCTTCAGGGGACCTTGTGGATGCACACATGATAGTTAAAATGTACTGATTACCAGATTAAGTTTTTGGTAAAGGACCTACACAATCTATTAATATTCTACTAAAAGGCTCCTCAAAGGCAGGTATAGGTTGAAGAGGTGCTTTTGGAATAACTTGGTTTTGTTTCCCTACTAATTGACATGTATGACAAGATTTGCAGTAATTTGGAGACATCTCTTCTAAGATTAGGCCAATAAAAATAATTTAAAATTTTGTTATAAGTCTTATTAATACCTAAGTGTCCTGACAAGGGAGTATCATGGGCCATGCTTAATATCTCGGCTCTAAACACCTTTTGTACTAGAATTTGATACTTTATTGCCCATTCTGCATCAGCAGATACATCAGAAGGTCTCCATTTACGCATAAGAATACCATTATTGGTAAAATAAGTGACAGGTTCCTGCAAAGACTCACTTTCATCAACAGCCCTATTGAAAAGACATGAAATTTCAGGGTCGCTCACTGCTAAACGTACACATAGAAAAACCATCACCTTGAACCAATGAACTATCAGAAAACTCCAAGGGCTTGCTTGTTTTGACACCAACATCACTAAGCTGACTCATAAATGTATCCGACAAATCAAAACTGTCAGTGCTATTTTCATCAACTTTCTGAGCTTCCTCAAATTTCTTTTTCATAGCACGAGTAACCGCACAGGCAGGATACAACTCAGAAAACTCCTGTTCAACAGAATCAGGAACTTGATCAAAAGAAGGCTTGTCTGTCACAATAGGATTTTTGAACTTTATCCCCAGCTAAATCATTATCAAGAAGAAGTTGAACACCTGCAAAGGGCAATGATGACTTTATACCTAAGGTCACAGGTCCAGAAACAATATCCGGAGACAAATAAACATTATGGAGAGGAATAGCAGTATAACCACTAGAGTCTACCCCTTTGATAAGAACATTTCTACCAGTACTAGGAATATCATCAAACGGCAGGGTTTCCGCCAACAAAAGAGACTGAGAGGCTCCAGTATCTCTTAGAATTGTAATAGAGGCAGAATTACAAAAATCACTCGAAAGCGACACAAAACCATCACCAATAAATGATTCAAAAATCTCCATAATGGGACTAGATGGGGATTTGACCTCGACCTTACTAACACGATCAGAAACAGACTTCATCTCAGTAAAAGAACTATGCACATCTGTATCAAAATGAGGCAAACATTGTGACGACTCAACAAAACCACTGGGTTTAACCTTACTTTCCTTCCTTTGCATTAACCTATAACAGTCAGATATCAAATGGCCTTCCTTCTTACAATAATTACAAGAAATCGACTTAAATAGCTTTTTCGACTGTGAGGGAGGATAGGACTTGAATGAGCTATTTACTGGACGTTGCCTACTATTTACATCATTTGTAAGTTTGGGTGAAAAATTTGTGGAATTATTTTGATTTCTGAAAAATTTCTGTGGTTTATTAAGAAATTGTGTTTTATGAGTAAGTGAAAAATCATCAGCTAAAGGTGCAGCAATTTCCAGAGTTTCAGCATTTTGTTCATCAATAAAAGTTTTAATGTCAGTACCAATGCATCTTTTAAACTCTTCAATTAAAACTAGCTGACGTAATTTCTCATGATTGTTATTTATTTTCTTTGATGAACACCAACGGTCAAATAGTTTCTCTTTTGTTCTAGCAAATAGGAAAAAGAAGGGAAACGGGGAATGTGTCGTTTGGTCACTCGGTTTTTCTGCATTCCTAAATTTTTGCCGGTAAGCTTCAGGGACCAGTTCATAGGCTTTAAGAATTAACTCTTTTACAGTGTAATAATATGAAGCCTGTTCTACTGACAATTGAGTGTACATTTCCCTGGCCTTACCAATTAATACACTTTGTAATAACATTGACCTATTGTGTTTCGGCCACTTTAAATTCTGAGCTATTTTCTAAAAATACAAAAAAATATTTGTCTACATCCTTTTCTTGTAAAGGAGGGACCAACCTGATGTTTTTAGCAACATCAAATGTCTGAGAATTCTGAGAAAGGTGCTGATTCTTTTCAGCTAATTCCAATTTTTTTCATTTCTAAATGAAAATTTAGATCTCTTTCTTTTTCTTGCTGTTCAATTTCTAATTTCTTTCTCTTTCCTGTCTCTCTATTTCTAATTTTCTTATTTCTAATTCCTTCTGAATATCTAATTTTTTTAATTTCCAAATCAAGTGTTTGAATGCTAAAAGTCTCCAAAACAGATTTATCAAAATAATCGTTGAACAAACTTATTCATAAAGGATATAAATACAGCATTGTTGTTAAATCTTTACTTCTGGTTTCTGTTGGCAAAAATATTGATCATCTCCTAAATGCTTTACACAATAACTAAATTTGAACAATTTTTCATATCGGCAGTATTTGGCATTGCACAATATCATGTTCTTCTTTCATAATTGATGATGTTGTTATACCAAATCTATTTAGAAGTATTTCAATTGAAATTTCATATGTAAGAAGGCTTGATATTATAGTCAACGGAAATTATGTCCTTAGCTAGCTGTCACTAACTGCGAGCATTTGTCCGGACAGTACCTGTGTGTATTGTCTTCATGTTTTATGTACTTCATTGTAAGGGTACTCGTCTTGATAAGTTGGACTTTTTCTAGTTTGATTTTTACTGTGAGTCTCTTTTTGTGTATTTATTTTTAGCCATTCACCACACATAGGGGGAGGGTTTGGATCCAAGAAAACGAGTTAAACCCCACCGCAATTTTTGCGCCTGTCCCAAGTCAGGAATATGTTGGTCATTGGGTTGTCCTTGTCTTCTTATAAAATTTTAGTTTCTTGATATTTGGGTTATTGGATGTGGTTTGTTTCCATTGATTTATTCACTTTTTTACCTTTTCGGGGCCATTTAGGGCTTACTATATGGTGTGAGGTTCCTCACTGTGTTGAAGACCATATGGTGACCCCTAGATGTTTTATTTGGTCGTTTTAATGTGGATATGGGATGTTGTCTCCTTGACATTTACCCCATTTCCTTTCTTTTTCATATTCTTCAACCAAATAATTTGCAATCACATTTTGAACTTAAAATTTTCTCATTCCAGATTTGACATTCAATTTCAAATGTTTTCCTAAGATAATTAATTCATCCTTTTTAAGCTTCTCGAAATTCTCCACCTGACACATAGACATGAATTGTTCTGGATCAAATGACATCTTGAAAGAAAATTTTGCTGACTTTTAAAAAATTTTCTATTTAACAAAAATATATATTTTTTTAAACAATTTCGAAGATCCCCAAATTTCTGCTATGTGGCAGAAACAACCAATAAATAATTGTAAATTGAAGTCTGCAAAGATAAAACAAAAAACTTTTAATAAGACAAAAATAATGATTTTACAAATTAAGTATACAATATATGACTTATCTGACAATAATGAAGTCCAAGTAATAATCCAAATGAATAGTTCACTTAATTCCACTAGTAAATGTCCAATAGAATAATCTTTATTATCCTCACTAAATAGTTGAAAATAGATTCACAATAATTGATGTCGATTTCCAATACAAAAGATGTGCATGATAATCCTGTATAAACTAATTAATCCTGTATAAACTTATTAAACTGACTGACTGAATTCTTTTCTGCTACCTTATTTATATACATTTATTCTTTCCAGAAAAATCATCACAAGATATAACTAGAACATTCTAATCAACTGATAATCACATGACTAAAATGATTATGTCAGGAAAACTTCTAGAAATTTCCATGTGTTAAAAACTAAATTTAAATTCTAGAAATTTCTGTATGTTCTAAGGTGTAATGACCTTGACCATTGTTTATTGTAAACAAGTTACATAACTAGGCCAAACAAATTACATAATATTAAGGCCGTACAAAATAAAAACAATGAATAAAATGCATTATAGAATATTTACAACATTTATTTACCTATAACACGCGTGATAACGATAGAATGCATGATTTGTCTCATGATACAAAAAAATTCCATTTCATAGACCAAAACATTTCTTAACACTAAAACAGCCAGCATCACAATAAAAAAACGGTAAATCACACTAAAGATTAAATGCACAGAAATATTGTCCGTATAATTACCAGTAGCTGTATTTCCAATATCATTATGCAATCTCCTCAACAGGTTCAACTGGTAAAACATATGTATATATCTTTATTTGCATAATACATATGTTATAATGAAATGCATAATGTGTTTGTTGATATAGTTTATCATTAATAGATTAAACGGTGTTTAGTAACAGTTATTACCATAAATAAACAGTTTTAAACAAATTTAAAAAATTATTGCAATTCTTAATTTCCCGTCAACTTTCATTTAAATGTCACACCCAACCCCGTTTTGGAATTCTCTTATGGAACAACAATCCAACCAACTCATTGGTAACTGGTAAATAACAAAATACCGATGGAATTAACTGTGAATTCAGTTTCAGCATATGACCATTTCGAAATGTTATACCTCTTCAGTGCACGTCAAATGAAAACATCTGGAAATCCATAATCCGATATATGTGTGTAAGCTGATAGATAACAAATTACCAACAAGATCTAAATAGAAAAGCCAAAATCAGTTAAGGACAGAGTTATGCAAGAGGAGTTTCTCTTTAGTTTTAAGCGAACTTTTCATAACTTAGATATTGCAAGTTTCCAATTGAAATCAGTTTTCGGATCAGCACCGAAGTATTGGCTACTGTGTTGGTGAATACCCCGACGGGACTCACTGTCCACCAGCAGAGGCATCAACCCAGTTATAGATAACAAAATCACGAGAAGTTTCCGAAACAAAAAATCGGTTATAACATTTACTTTTGCAGCTTGGAGTATATCTTTTTACCGGGAAGCTAAGGTAGTGTATTTGTTGAAGGCCTCATGATGACTTCAAGATAAGGAACAATAATAAAAGCGTTGTTCCTTTGTCAGGTTCTCTCATGAATTTGAAGAGACTTTGTCTCATGTACATTTACATGATATTCTTTCATGGTTTCTTTATTGTCATACAATGCAGAAGTACACAGAAAGAGTCTTTGAAAAAGCACTGCAATATGAATTACGAAAAAAATTGTCACCGCCGAAACCAGCCTTCGAAAAGCACAGTCCAATCAATTTTAGTAAGTTTTGGCCTAAATTCTGCACGAAATATCCCCGGGAAAATTTCAGTTTATTATAGACGAAAGTGGGAGAAGTTTCAACCGAAAGACCCCCATCCAGCTATGATTTTACTTTACCTGTTTTTTTTTTATTATTTTAATTACCTGTTTTTTTTTATTCCACACCGTACAACCGAGTTGTATCATTTTGAGCAAAATCTCATGATGCGGTCAAAATTGAGACAAATAATAAAAAGCGTGGAAAAGACCAAGATTTTTATTTCGGTATTTTTATTCTGTTTCTTCATATTTCTGAATGGAACCAACTGTTATTTAACTTTATATAGATCAAAATGTTCATACAATAACTAATTCTTTCTTTCTATTACATATATGAATGAAAATTTTGGTTACTAGTAATTCAACGCTGAGACAAGGAATACACATTTTCAACTTTTCAATGCAAATACTTCCCAATTAATTTTATTTTCCGTGATACATCATTCACCTGTCTTACTTTTGATACTACAACTACGACTTTTGTTCAGTCATCCTTGAGAAAACTGCGATCAAATTGAGGTGGTGTAACAAAAAAAAATTATACGATATAAATCAGCTCCATGATACGGTCAAGAGTTGCAATTGTATTCTACATGATACGATAAAATGCTGTACATAAAACATGTTTTCTTCATTTTCACGTAATTTTCTGGGGGTAAAAACGCACGTATATATCTCATTGTTACACAAATCTTCAATGATAATGTGACAAGAAAGTTAGGAAGGCCTATCCGTCAGTCTTTCGTTCCATCTGAGAATAATAGGTTCTATATGAAACCATATGAAAAATAAGAGATATGTTGCACGATTGAGAGAAATGCAACCTTTTCCCGAGTTAAACAAGGGTAAAAGACGAAGAATTTCTCACACAAGTGGATATCTTTAATTTTGGTCGAATATAGGAACCTACTGTACAATTTTGTTTGATCTATGTGAATAAAATATTCAGAACTTGTTGTTTTATTTAATAAATCAATAAAATGACCGATAAAATAAATTAATAGAATACTCAACACCATTCGGGCTTTTAATTTCCAATAGTTAACCGTTCTTTATTTCTTTTTAATTAGATAAGTTTATGTTCGTAATCTTATCTTATCTGATAATGTTTGATGGTATAAAAAGTCGATTTCTTTTTTTGCAAGAAATTTTCATTCATATTACCTTCACTTCGAAGTTCAACAGTAAACTGCTGTCGGAAATAACGAGTCCAGCTGGGCGCGGTGACTCGTTGACAGTTTGTCAGAAAGTCGTCCATAAAGTATACTCCTTTCTGTATACAATATTTCAAATTTTCCTTCCAGCTCTTCCAACCACCTGAAGTGTCCCCGTTCGCTGTTAAAAATAAATAAAAGTATTAAAACCTAAATGCCCCATTAAAAGATTAGACAGAATGTAAGTACACGGCATTTTGATAGTAATACATATAATGTATCAGAACTTAATCCTGTTCTGTTTCGGGAGTTTGCTTCATCGATCTGTTTGTGTCATAAAATTACATCCATTGTCCGTGGGCTGGAAACACTTCCGTGCACTCCCNTTTTTTCAGTCCTTCTATGTCCCCTCTTTAAAATAAAACATGTTAACACGAACATAACCTGCACGCATAGACAGAATAGGGCCACTTTTATAGTACACCCGAAAAATTATTGCATTTTCGTTTTAACCTTAGTTTCATCTTTTAAGCTCCATAACTTTGCACAGATAAGTAATATGTACTGAAATTTGGTATCAATTTAAAGCTAATTTAATATGCTTTACAAT
>MJUU01004421.1:24661-43604 GCA_002080025.1 Modiolus philippinarum | reverse complement strand
CTTATTTTTCTGAACAGTGTTTTTAAATAACATATGTATCGGTTAAGACAATAAATTGGCATATCTGCAGATAAATCCTCCAGATTTGCCACATATACTTTTCGGACAAATCTGAAATGCTAAAAAATTTCCATTTTTCATCAAATTTGGACAAAATATTGAGTTTAAGCTGACAACTGGGATTTGAAATACTAAATTATGATAGTAATCATGCAACTTTGTTATATGCAACGCAGAATTTGCGTGTGGTGGTTATTTTTATCCCAACATAGACAAAAAATTGACAATTTTGGGGGAAATGTGTTGTGGTAGGGGTAAGATTGTTGGTATTAGAGTCACATTCAACACCCCTTGTTTTTCTTAATAATGTTTTAAGACATCTAATGTATCGCTTAGAACAATTAATTTGCATATCTGCAGATATATTCTATAGATTTGATACATATTGCGATTTAAAAGTAAACTATGGAAATATCTGAAATGATGAAAATTCCCATTTTTCATCAATCTGGGGAGAAATATTGAGTTTTAGTCAACCAATGGGTGTTAAAATACCAAAGTATGATGTAATTCATGCAACATTGTCATATACAACACACATTTTGTATGTTCTTGTTATTTTTATGCGAACATAGACCAAAAAAACAACAATTTCAGGGAAAATTGGTTGCAGTAGGGGTAAAATTTTCTGTAATCAGAGTCACATTTAACACTCCTTGTTTTTCCTGGCAATGTTTTAAGACACCAAATGTGTCGCTTGGTACAATAAATTGGTAAAGTTGCAAATATATCCTCCAGATTTAGCATATATAACGATATAACTGTGGACTTTGGACAATTATGAAATGTTGAAAATTACCATTTTTCATCAATTTTGGGAGAAATAATGAGTTGTTGTCGACTAATGGCTGTTAAAATACCAAATCATGGAGTAATTCAGGCAACATTGTCAAATACAACACACATTTTGCATGTTCTGGTTATTCTTATGCAAACATAGACCAAAAATCACCAATTTTAGGGAAAATTTGTTGGGGTAGGGGTAAGAGTTCCGGTATTTACAGTCACATATAACACTCCTTGTTTTTTTAAACAATGTTTTTAGACAATTTATGTATTGCTTAGGACACTTAAATGGCACATCTGCAGATATATTCTACACATTTGACATATTTTGCGATTTAACGATGAAATACGAACAAATCTGAAATGTTGAAAATTCCCATTTTTCATCAATTTTTGGTGAAATATCGAATTTTAGTCGACCAATGGCTGTTGAAATACCACATTCTGATGTAATTCATGCATTATTGTCTTATACAACACGTATTTAGCGTGTTCTGGTTATTTTTATGTGAACATAGACAAAAAATTGACAATTTTAGAGTAAATTGGTTGGGGTAGGGGTAAGTTTTATTGATATATGATGAATATATATCCTAAAACGGCCATTATTTGTTTTGGTTGTAAAGCAAATATAATAAGCTTTCATTTGATACCTATTTTAAATGATATTTATTTACTTAAAAATAATATTAGGCAAAAGGGATGTCCAATAGCGCCCTTATTATATATTTTGCAAGCAGAACCTTTTGCGGCAACCGTTAGAAGAAATAATAATATTCATGGGATTAATCTTCCGTCGAGAAATGGGGATCAAATCGAAGTAAAATTAAACATNTATTCAAAGGTCCCTGTATTTGGTATATTTGAAAATAAAATTTTGGTCATCTTAAATATGTTAACATTGTCTTAACCTATTTTATATTGAAGAAATTAGATTGAAAAGCCAAAAACAATTTTCAGAATCGGGAATTAATATGCACTTCGGGTTCTCTAAACCATCAAACTTACGCAATTTCAATGAAAATATAAGTTTTTTCGTCAATATTTCATTGGGGTAGGGGTACGTTTAATTGCGCTATAGAACGTATTGGGCATGAAAATGTATATACTTGTGTTATTTGTAAAGTTCATACAATAAGCAATCATTTGATACCTCGTTTTTATAACTTGAAAGCATTTTGTCAACATTTTGAAGCAACTGAAAGAAAAACTTGAACGAAAAACGAAATTTTCCAAAATTTCTGTAGGTGGGGCTAAAAATGGGCCAAATTCCCCAAGTGCGTGCAGGTTATGCTCGTGTTAACATGTTTTATTTTGAAGAGGGCATGTATGCGGACTTAAAAAAATGAGTAGGGTTCGGAAGTGGGGGGAAGGGTGCACGGGTGGTTATTCCAGCCCATGGACTAATTGAATTGTACTAGACTGACTACAATTGAAAGGTGTCAAACAACCAAATCAGCCAATCAGAGAAAGTGGCCCTTTTAAATCTGAATTCTTGCATCTTTATAAACATGTCGAAATGAAATAAATGATACGATTTAGAGGAGGTATGCATTGAAAAGATATGGTTTCATACTGGTTAAACTTGAAATAAATTATCCAAACTTATTCGAATATAGTGAAATTCAGTTGAAAATGTTAAAGAATTGAATTGATGGTATCTAACCTTAACAAAAAATTAACACAAAAAATCGATAGGTTGAAAACGTGTGAAAAAAGTTGTTAAGAGCCAAAATTGATGCAAAACGTGACTTAATGAGGACTTTGACTTGTAGCCCATGGACTTGAAAAACCCTCGTGCACCCCCCACCCCTCCCACTTATGAACCTCACCTTTTTTTAAGTCCGCTTATGTCCCCCTTCAAAATGAAACATGTTAATATGAGCATAACCTGTACGCAANGCAAAAATTGTTTTTGACAAAAGCTGTTATGAAAAGTGATATAAAACGATAGCTTATGGTATAAGCCTTACAATTATCCGACATAAGTACCATTTCCATGTCCAATACGTTATAGAAATTAAGAACCTTACCCCTACCCCTTCAAAATAGTGACGCAAATTTTAAGATATTTCTCGAAATTGTGTAAGTTCAATGGTCTATAGAACCAAGTGTGTTTTTCATTTCATAATTCTTGCAGTTGTTATTAGTCTTAAAATGTCTTTTCTTAAAACTTAAACATGTTAGCATGATGTGTATATGTTTTGAATGACTAAACTATCACTATTGAATAGACCAATAAAACAGATCTTTAAATAATTTCGTTTTTGACACAGTTTTGTCCCTTTCTTGCATCAACTTATCTATGAGTAGTTCAAATTCGTGAAAAGTGGGATTAAAATGAAAGTACAAAATATCTTCTTTACATCTACATTTGTAGTCCAAATTAAAGCAATTTTGAAGTAATATAAACTTTCAACAAACATAAAACTAACCCCTATCCCAACAAATTCACTCTAAAGTTGTCATTTTTTTGTCTGTCTTCGCATAAAAATAACCAGAACACACGCATGATCTTATTTGTGACATAGTTGAGACTCTATGTAGTTTTGGTGTTTGAAATGATGTGTCATTAGACCTTAATACAATGTTTAAGCTTTTCAAGCTGAATTAAATGAAACTAGAAGTGGGAGCAGTCGCAAACGACAGCTAATCACCTCGCCCGCTGTCAAGAAATAATAACCCTAACATAAGTCTGGATTAAGGTACATCCACTGAACAGTAAGATCATTGATGTGCAACTTGTAGTAGCTCAGATATAAACATTAATGGAAACTTTAACCAAAGTCAGTCAAGTGTAAAATGTAGGTCAAAGTGATCCAATTATCATCTGAGGCTGTAAGACTCCCGGAAGATGCATCCACTGACCACAGATGATTGATGTTGCACATAGGGTATTTCATACATGAACATTCACGCAAACTTTAACCTGAGTCATTGAAGCATAAATGTAGGTCAGGGTGACCCAATTATCATCTGAAGCAGCATTACTCTCCAAGTGGCATCCACTGACCATAGATGATTGATGTGCAACATGTAGTATCACAGATATGAGCCTTAACACAAACTTTATCCTGAGTCATTGAAGCATACAATGTAGGTCAGAATGACCTTTTTATCATCTGAAGCAGCATCACTCTCCATGACGCATCCACTGACCAAAGATGATTGATGTGCCACACATAGTATCTCAGATATGAACCTTAAGGCAAACTTTAACCTGAGTCATTGAAGCGTAAAATGTAGGTCAGAGTGACCCAATTATCATCTGAAGCAGCATCACTCTCCAAGACGCATCTACTGACTAAAGATGATTGATGTGCCACAAATAGTATCTCAGATGAACCTTAACGCAAACTTGAACCTGAGTCATTGAAGCGTAAAATGTAGGTCAGAGTGACCCAATTATCATCTTAAGCAGCATCACTCTCCAAGACGTATCCACTGACCAAAAATAATTGATGTGCCACATGAAGTATCTCAGATATGAACCTTAACACAAACTAACCTGAGTCATTGAAGCGTGAAATGTAGGTCAGAGTGACAAAACTATCATCTGAAGCAGCATCACTCTCCAAGACGCATCCACTGACTAAAGATGATTGATGTGCCACACATATAGTATCTCAGATATGAACCTTAACGCAAACTTGAACCTGAGTCATTGAAGCGTAAAATGTAGGTCAGACTGACCCAATAATCATCTTAAGCAGCATCACCCTCCAAGACGCATCCACTGACCAAAAATAATTGATGTGCCACATGTAGTATCTCAGATATGAACCTTAACACAAACTTTAACCTGAGTCATTGAAGCGTGAAATGTAGGTCAGAGTGACAAAATTATCATCTGAAGCAGCATCACTCTCCAAGACGCATCCACTGACCAAAGATGATTGATACGCCACATGTAGTTTCTCAGTTATGAACCTTAACGCAATCTTTAACCTGAGGTGGGACGAACGGACGGACACTCGGACGGACACTCGGACGGACGGACGGACGGACGGGCGAGATGCTATATCCCCTCCCCAACTCCGTTGGGCGAGGGGATAATAAATTGTGTTGAATATTTGTTGGAAGGGGTAATATGTTTGTAATTTATCAGAGTGTTGTTAGTCAAAAATGTTCAAAAACATACTTTCTAATAGCTTAGTGTAATGAAACGATATTTTATCAACCTGTTCAAGTAAAATATTAACTGCTAGCAAAACGGCCAAAGACGGACGTTGTCTTTTGTATGTCAGCGTTAGGTAAATACATACAAGAATTTGAATTAGACATTATCTTTTCATCATTTAGAGCCTCAATATTTTAATTTTTCCCTTAATTTTAGGGGGTTGGTAATTTTGGTATTTGTGAACCCCCAATAAGTCTGAAACTAAGAATTTTTCACACAATCTGTTGTTTACATATCATAAATCATTATTTTCATTAGCAATTATTAGATATATAATTATTCAAATTTGTACGATCCAAAAGTCAAAAATTCAAATTTGTGAAAATATTTAAAATTACGAAATTTTCGTTTTTTTAAAACTTTTATATCGAAAATCAAAATTTTTATGGAATTTGATGTTGTTATTTTCCAACATTGTATCACAACTGATAAATTAGGCATACAAAGTAGATCAAATGACTTGATTAATTTATCTGAAAGGAGTTGACATCCAGTAAATCGTCATTTTTCGCATTTTTTGAAGAGGGAGGGGTACACTATGTATATCCTTCAGATCATAAAAATGGCGTAAAATGGTCAAACTTGTGTTTATTGTAAATGATATTAAATTAGCTTAAATTTGTTACCAAATTTCAGTGCATCTAAGTTATTTACAGAAAATTATGGAGCTTAAAAGATGAGATTTAGATTTAAACGAAAATACAAGAAATTTGCATGATGTACAATAAAAGTGGCCCTATACTGTCTATGCGTGCAGGTTATATTCGTGTTGACATGTTTTATTTTGAAGAGGGAACGTACAAGGACTAACAAAAATCGGCCTGGATCATAAGTGGGGGGTGCACGGAAAGTGATTTCCGCCCATGGTCTGTTGTAGCCTGCTAGTGACACAGTAATAGCCAATAACAGCTTCATATAATATTTCTGTATTTTGACATTGAAATGCCACTTAAAAGCCATTTTAATGCTTTTTTGCAAAATTAAAAGATTAACTGTGTGAAATAATTCATCAAATGTGTTCAGTTTTTGCATAGGAATTTCTCACTGTTCTGATTATATTTTTAATATGTACAAATTTCATGTCCTGTGTCCCGACAACTCTGACTGATGTTCCTAATAAAAATCTGCCCGATTTGTATACAATAAATTTTTGAAGCAGGAATGGTGCTTATATTCACAAGAATGGTCATTTTAGGATTCACAATGTCAAAATAAGAGCATAGTCAAAATTTTATCATCAGATTTTGGACCACATCTGAATATGACACACGATTCATATATTTGCTTTTATTTATAATGGTATTTGCTTTATATATTTTATATTTAATCACATGAAGGAAAGAAACTTACTTGGGTGGATTTTTAGTAGTTTTAATACAATCATTAATATCAGGCTTTCCCGCTAATTCACAGAACTTATATTATTCAGAAGCTTAAAAGATAAACAAACTTGTTTTTCTCCGTCTTCTCGACCCTTTTACAATGCTTTTTTGTGTGACAACAACCAAAGTTAAGAATATTTCAAGTGCATAAAGATATACCTCAGAAACACTCTCTCAAAATGGGGGAGGGTAACATTTTGAAGCATTGTATAATCTTGTAAAATATAATATACTCATTTAAATATCTTTAATCTGATTTGTTCAAATCAGGTCACATGACATTTGAGATTAGCTTGGTCAACCAGTAAGCATTGGGTCGCATAGGAAAGTCAACCGGTAAACAAGAAAATTCGATAAAATATAACAGTAACAACCCTAGATAGTGTGTGACCCAGTGCTTTCTCTCCCCTCGAAATAAAGGTTACCCTCTCGGGTGACCTTAATTCCTTGGGGAGAGAAACGACTGGGTCACAGTCTATCTAGGGTGGTAATTGTATAAGGAAGCTTTGTATATTTGAAGATTTATCTTCATAGAAAAATTCTCTGAGGGCTTAGTATTAATCATGGATAAAGATTCATTAAATAAAAGGAATATTTTAAGTTTCGTGTCCATGTTTAACATTTATACGTGTTTGTGCTTAAAGCACTGAAAACACTTAATCTGTGACTTTATCAATAGTGACGCAAGGAGGAAAATGTTTGAAAACGATGTTATTTTTTTGTAGACAAATTAGTAATTAACTTAGAAGGTCTAGGTTAAACTTGACATAAAATGTCCAAACAGATTTGAATATAGAGAAATGAGTTGAAAATGTTAAAGAATTGAATTGGTGATTTCAACCTGAAACAACAGCAGTAGTATACCGAAGGAACAGGGGATGTGATAATTTCAAAAATCAAAGTCCAGAGATATGGCGAAAACGAGAACGCAGAAAAACAAACACAACAAGGACATGAGACAACAACAAGACAAGGTAATAAAAAAGGACGACATTCAGAACGACATTCAGAACTAAGGCACTTATACAAATGTAGTGTGAACTCGCATGAAAACCGGGAGTGACATCAAGTGCCCCGGAAGGGTAAGCATGTCCTGCTCTGCTAGCGAAAGGATGATAATATACGATTTTCAACTAGCCGACGTTAACGTCAATTTTCACTAGATGAAAACACTATTAAAACAGATAAGTATTTACTTTATTCAGTTTTATCATTGTCATAGGAAAGTTTCCCTATGATTTTAATTTGATATAATAAAAATAATTCACCAAATGCAAAAAAGCAACTAGCTAAGTGCTCTCTAAGGAGATGTTTAATTACACGGTTAACGACGAAGTCTGATAGCAAAAGCCCCTTCCTTGCTATGCCAGGTGAGCTAAACAACCGAAATATCTAAATTGCTTTAAGGTGAATGAAACTTTAAAGATAGAATGTACCAGAACTGTTGACCCATTTTAAGATTTCAAACGATGTGACCATTTCAATTGAAACAGAAAATTTTGCCGATGATACTTCACAGAAAGGTTGTATAAGTATTGTTTTTAATTAATGTTTCCAGAATGGTAACTTCTTCCGAGGAAACAAAAAGATCTGTTAATTAAACTTCGATTTTGCAACATTCCTGCTGTTGCAATGACCTTTCCTGTAATATATCTGCCGTTGCAATGACATTTTCTGTAACATAACTGCCGTTGCAATGACCTCTCTGTTAGCATCCAAAAAGAGTTATACCTTGTCATTTTTATTGCTCTAAATTGAAGTGCAAAATGTTACTCCGTTCTTGATTAATTTTCAAGGATTAATACCGAAAAAAAAATAATTAAAAAATCAGCATTTTTCGATTTTCATCAAAAATCAATTTTAAATCTGAAAATATATTAAAAAATCAGCATTTTCCGATTTTCATCAAAAATCAATTTTAAATCTAACAAGATGCAATTATCTTATTGGTTATATTATCTTGTTTATTAGTTGAAAAAAAACGGACAAAGACTTTCAAACAAGAGGATCTCAAGAGCCTGTACCGCTCACTTTGGCCAATTATGTTACTATACCTTGATGTTTTTTGCTTCAAAGTTGAGCTATATTTCCTGGTGGATACCATTTGGGATGGGGTCAAGACGTAATGGTCACTTTGTTTTTAAGGAAAGAGCAACTTAAAATTTGAATATCAAGTTTTATTCCAATTGGCTTAGTAGTTTCAGAGGAGAAGATTTTGAACATGTTTTCCCGTGGGGTTCAATATTAAACTATGTTCCTCACTGGCAGCAATCTTGGATGTAATACCGACTTGCAGGATACATCTTTTAAAAGGTGCCAAGTAAGGACTATTGTAATATAGAATGGACCCAATTGACTATGTTGTTTTAGAAAAGATTTTTGAATGCTTTCCAATGGAGTTAAATGCTAAACCATGTTTTCTTCAGGCAGTCGTCTTGGATGTCATGCGTACTTGCCAGACAATTTTTCGATGAAGGTCAACTAAGAAACAAGTTTGGTTCCAATTGGTCATGTAGCTTCAAAGGAGATGATCAAATGTATTATCCCATAGGATCCAATGTCAAACTAAGATCCCTGCTGCAAGCCATTTTGGATGAGGTTCGGACTTGCAGGACGACATGTTTAAAGGGGGCCACCCAGAAAGTATTGTAACAAAGTTTGGATTCAATTAGCTATGTTGTGTTAAAGGAGCAGATCTTTCAATGCTTTCCCATAGGGTTACATGTTAAACCATGCTCTCTACTGGTTGCCATCTTTGATGAAATACGGACTTGCCAGAACCATTTTTATAGGGGCCAAATAGGGACTTTTGCTTACAAATGGCCCAGTAGTGTCAGAGAAGATCTTTTAATATTTATTTTCATAGGGTCCAATGTTAAACTTGCCAGACAAATTTTTAAATCGGACCAACTACGGATTTTTGTGACCAAGTTTACTTTCAAATGGCCCAGTAGATTCAGAGAAAAAGATCCTTTAATATGTTTTAGCATAGGGTCCAATGTTAAACTAGGTTCCTCGCTGGCGACTACCTTGGATGGGGTTGGACCAACTGACCATGTTTAATACTGAATAGTTTTGCAATTAAAACTTGACGTCTATCTCAACTCATTTTGATATCAGACAAAATGTATAAATCACCAACAATTGGACCAGTAAAGGGCAATAACTCCTTTATGGGTATTTGGATTTTCTTCAAAATTGACATGTGAGTAGATCTTAATGCGCAAAACATTTTTGAAATTCAACATTAACCTCCATTAGAAATATTTTTCAAAAGCAAGACGAAATATAAAAGATCATGAAAAATTTTACCAATAAAAGACTCTAACTTCTACAGGAGTCAATGCAGATTTTCTTAAAAATTGGTATGTATATAGATCTTGATATGCAATTTAAACTTAACATCTGTCTAAAACTGTTTTTGGAATACAAGACGAAATACATAAAATATATTTGACCAATAAAGGGTAATACACATGTAACTCCTACATGGATATTAAGAATTTCTTCATAATAAACGTGTGGGCTTAGCAATTTTGCATTTCAAATTTAACCTAAATCATGAACTGTTTTGTAATATAAAACGAAATATACAAAATAACGAAAAAATTTGACCAATAAAGGGCAATTACTCCTACAGCGGCATCAGATTTTCTTCAAAATGAGCATGTGGGCAGATCTTGATATGTTAACAATTTTTGCAATGTAAAATTAAACTCTATCTCAAAACTGGCCCAATCCTTTAATTTTATATAGATGATATTTTATCAATAAACAATCTTCGCTTTGGTGATTTTCTTCATCTTATTTATCCAAAAGATACTTCCACATCGGCTTCGTTCCTTGACCTTCATCTTGAAATTGACAACAGAGGTACATTACAAACTAGCCTGAATGACAAAAGTGATGACTTCACAATAGTCAACTTCCCTTTTCTTTGTAGCAACATTCCAAAAGCACCAGCATATGGAGTTTACATCTCACAACTCATTCGCTACTCAAGGGCTTGTGGTCGTTACAGTGACTTCCTTGATAGAGCTCAGTTGCTTGCAAATAGACCACTTAAGCAAGGGTACGTTACCAAAAACTTAAAGTCGTCTTTACAGAAGTTTTACGGTCGACATCACGATCTTGTGGATGGCTATGGGATATCTGTTTCCCAGATGACAACAGATCTTTCCCTCTGCAACTAAAGTTTGTTTTTCCTCTATCGGATTTAACTTTACTACCGGATTTGACATGTTCAACACGGCGGGTGTCTTATAAGAAGCAGGAGATGCTTACTCTACCGGTACACCTGATCTCACCCATGGTTTTTATTGGGTCCGTGTTGTTCATCTGTATGTGTGTCTTCATTTTTCATTTTGTCCCGTACTTAAGTGGTGTACTTGTTTCTTAGTGTGTCCGATGTTGCCATTGTCCATGGATTGTTCGTTCTTTTGATTGACGGTTCGGTTCTCACTTACTTTGAAATACAAGACGCAATATATAACATCGCGACAAATTTGACTAATAAAGGACAATAACTCCTAAATGGGGTTTTAGATTTTCATGAAAATTGGCATGAACGTAAATCTTGATATGCTGAACAATTCTGCGATTAAACTTAAACATCAAAATTTTGAAAATTATATAAAACAAGAGGCTCACATGAGCCTGTATCACTCACCTGGTGACCAGTTTTATTCTTTGTCACCAAGAGACCATCAATTATTATCCATACTAAACATCAGTTCACCAGATGTTACAGTTTCTGAGAGAATATTCAAACACTGTTGCCATCTTGGATGAGGTACAAACATAAAAGTAACAAGCTGCAGGAAACCACCCAAGGACACTGTGACCAAGTTTGGTTCTAATTGGCTCAAGTAGTTTCAGAGAAGAAGATCTTTGAATGCATTTCCTATAAGGTCACCATGTTTCCCCCTGGCAGCCATCTTGGATGAGGTATGCATATAAAAATCACAAACTTTGAAGGGGATCACCAATAGACTGTTGTATCCAAGTTGGTTCCGATTGACTCAGTAGTTTCAGAGGGTCCTTATGTTAAACTATGTCCCTCAATGGCGGCCATCTGGGATGAGGTATGAACATAAAAATCACAAACTTTGAACGGGATCACCAATGAACTATTGTGACCAAGTTTGATTCCAGATATGCTGTGTAGTTTCAGGGAAAAAGATCCTTGAATGCATTTCCCATAGGGTCCCAATGTTAAACTATGTTCCCCGCTGGCGGCTATCTTGGATGAGATGCGAACCTGGTGACATGTGTAGAAATTGCAGTCCTTGATAAGCTTATCACTTTTGCAATTCATACTTAATCTCTATCTCAAATAGTTTTTGAATTAATTGTAAACGTATAGAAATCGTGAAAATTCAAAGAACAAGGGGCTATAACTCCTATATGACTCGTCAGATTTTCTTCAAACTGGAAGGACAAGTAGATCTTGTTATGCTGACAATTTTTGTAAGTTAAATTCAACCTCTGTCTTCTATCATTTTCAATATCCAAGACCAAAAGAAAAAAAGATATACACGGAAATTTTACGGATGACCATGGCAAAGTTTGGTTTAAATTGGCCCAGTGGTTTCAGAGGAGAAGATTTTTGAAAAAAAAATTTATGACGGACGGACGACGGACGCCAGGTGATTGCAAAATTTCCCCTGGCATAGCCAGGTGAGCTAATAAATAAGCGCTAGCAATGTGAACCTCTGCAAGTAGGGGGTATATTATCAGGTGCTCCGGTAGGGTACAATGTAAGCTCTATGTGTGTTACAAAATTTAGCTGTAAATGAAAATTCTTAATTTTAATTCGAATACTGTGTGCTGTTTTTGATAAGGACATGTATTATTCTATGTTAATTTTATGAACGCACGTACTAAGTAAATTCCTTTTTTATAACTGTACATGACAAGCAAGTACTGATCATTAACTTGACAATGGACTCATAAATAGGGCATAAAGTTATTTAATTTATACAAAAAAATAACATCATATAGGTATAAACAAATCCTGTATTGCTCTAAATTGTATTGTATAGTATTTTGTTTTACTAGTAATTTGTAATCCAAGCGTATTTTTTATTTGAAGTAAAATTATGTATAAGTGCGTTAAAGATTGTTTTCTCTGTACTATCTGTACTTAATCCACTCAAAACTTTAGATATTTTTGGAATTATTTAAGCATAGAAAGCGGCAATTTCTCTTTCTTACTCAATATCCATTTTAAAAACAAAAAATATAAAGATTTTTGTGTCTTTACTACCTTCTGCCCGAAGCGCTTGGTTTTCAGTCAATATCACAAAAGGCATCATGGATATAAATAAAGGTTTTATAGATGAGGTCATTGGCTTGTAAGCAAAAAAGTGTATACTCGAATTGCACTTGTATGTGATAATGTAATGTCAGTTATCTGGTACGTGTCGGTGGTTTTCTCCCGATACTCCGGCTTCCTTCACCACTATAACTTACCGTCATGATATAGCTGGTATACTGCTTAAAGTGACGTAAAACACTCGTGCAAATAAACAAATTACCCCCCAAGTGTGAAGAAATTTTAAATAAAAATTATAACTGGAATCTTATCCATGCTTTGCCATTTAAACAACTAAAAGCTCTAAACTGCAATGGTTACAGTATAGAATAGTGCATAGAATTTTAGGCACAAATGCTTTTTTAATTAGAATCAATTTAATATCAAGCGATAAATGCAGTTTTTGCTCAACACATCTTGAAACAATTGAACACATTTTTTGGTCATGTGTTAAGACGAACCAACTATGGTTAGACTTATATAAATTGGTTTTTGAAAATACGGAAGTAATCCTCCCAATAAATTTAGAAACTGTTATATTTGGTTTGCTGGAAAACTCAGAAAAAAAACTATGTTAAAAACCTGATATACTTGCTTTGTAAATTCTATATATATATATAGGACAAAGTTGTCCAGAGAGCAAATTAATATTTTTGCTCTAAAGAATTATTTAAAAGAAAATCTTTCAATAGAAAAATGCATCTACTATAAAAATAAAGATATTTTAAAAGCAGATATTTGCTGGAACCCTTGGTCCCAAATACTAAACTATTAAGAATATTTTTCTTAAGTATGTTTCAGAAAGAATGTGTGAGAGAATGAGGATAGAATATATGATTGTGTGGGTCATTGCATAATATCGTTACAATTTGAGGACACACCACAATTTGGACAGTGGGATGTGTGGACCTCAATTAATATTTCTTCATTTGTTATAACGAATGCAGTTGAATGTGGTTGTAAGAATGTGGCTACACCCTTTTTTCTCTGTGGTCTATATAAAAAAATATGTATATATAAATTAATGAGATAGAAATAATGTTTTCTACTCAAATCTTTGCCATCTCAGTCTATATATTTTATGATTTATTATAAACATGCCTGTTTTGCAACGCATTACTGCTCTACCTTTTTGATAGTATAGATATCCATTACGTCGGTTCTTAGTACATTTTGTACAACACAAAGATAGTACACAAATATATTTTAAGAAGTATACTCTGTACATTTGTTAATATATGGTCATTAAGATATCTCAAAATCAATTGATGATATCTACTAACCAATACTAATCTAAACTTATATTATTTTAATACTTACAGTAACGAGGCCGGGATAAGGTACCGGTATTTTATGTTTTCAAACTAACAATTGTTCAGATTTCAATAAAATTACCAAATTTAAAAAACAAAAACAAACAAGAGCTGGCACCCGATGGCAGCCTGATATACCCCCGCTCATTGAACCCCGAATCAATGTGGCAAGTGCAAATCTAATTGTATATAGGGACACAATACAGGTTTAGACAAAGTACAAGTGTGGACACAATACAAGTATAAACACAATTATATAATCCTAGTAACCAATGTGTTTCAACTATAACTGTCTGTACAACAATTGAATCTGCATTACATTTTCAAAAGAAACTGTGACGAAAATTCCATATATTGTACAACAATGAAAAACAATGACGTCTTTGCAAACAAGAAGTGTTTATCACATAACCTTGAAATCCGAATACATGATAGATTTGAACCTATGAAAAACAATTGAATCCACTTACAGTTTCATAAAAAATTGTAAAAAAAAAATGCCTATATGTTGTACAACAATGAAGAACTATGACATATCGGCAAACAGGGACTGCTTATGATGTAACCTTGAAATCAAAATACATGATAGATTGGACCATAAGGAAGCTCTGTGCAAAACAACAATTGAATCCCACTTACAATTTCAGAAGAAATTGTGACGAAACATTCCATATATTGTACAACAATGAAAAGCAATGATGTCTCGGAAATAGGAAGTGCTTACTGCCTAACCTTGAAATCCATACACACGATAGATTTGACCATAAGAAAGCTCTGTGCAAAACAACAATTGAAACTTACAGTTTCAGAAAAAAATTGTGACGAAAAATTCCGTATATTGTACAACAATGAAAAAACAATGATGTCTCGGTAAACAGGAAGAGCTTATGACTAAACCTTGAAATCGGAATACACAATAGATTGGAACATATAGAAGCTCTGTGCAATTGAAGCCCACTTACAGTTTCAGAAAAAATTGTGACGAAAAATTCTATATATTGTACAACAATGAAAAACAATGACGTCTCGGCAAACAGGAAGTGCTTATGACTTAACCTTGAAATCGGAATACACAATAGACTGGAACATACAGAAGCTCTGAGCAAAACAACAATTGAAGCCTACTTACAGTTTCAGTACTTATGCGGTAATCTTGAAATCTGTATATACACATCGAACCATCATGAGAAAGCTTTTGCCAAAATATGATTTCATTCTGTAAAGTAGTTGCTGAGAAAAGTGTGGTTACGAGCAGACGAACGATCGAACGAACGGACGAACAAACGAACTGAGGTAAACAAGTATACCCCACTACTATGTAGCGGGGGTATAATTATGAATTTAAATGTAAGTATTTGCAATAAACAATTAAGGGATATGGAGTAGATGTACATGGGACAAAATCCCTATAAAAACATTGTGACTTCAAGATGAAGAACAACAATGAAAGCGTTATTCTATTGCTTATTATTACCATGTATTTGTAGAGACTTTGTCTCATTTGCATTTACTCCATATCCCTTCATTGTTACTAATGGTAACATTAAGTAAATGGAACAACGCTTTCATTTTTGTTCTTCATCTTGAAGTCACCAAGAGGCCTTCAACAAAGAGCAAACGCTCTTACCTCAAAGTAAGTTAAAGACGGCCCCTAGCGCAAATGCAAATTAAAATAAAGGAGAGACAAATAGAATGTAATAGTAGCACAAGTTTCATGAGTTAATAATATCCTGTGTTGTTATCAAACTTACCACAAACACCATGTGCTGTCCCTTTCCTGTTACAGTCTACGCCTGTTGGTACATTTACACGGCCTTGACAGCCTTGACAGCCTGGAGTACAGCTGTTCCTCATACAATTACCATTTTGCTCTTTACTTCCCCCTCTTTCATATCCTGTAATAAATACAAGTGGTATTAACTAAGAAAGATACAATAATCGAGCCAGAGGCATTAAACATTAAAAGCTGATATCAACCAGAAACAGTTTTTGACAATTTAAAGAAATTTTGACAAATTTTAATCGACAACATTGATAAGAAGTACATTTTTTGTATTTTTTCAAGTGGGTCTCGATGGGGTATAAGCAGGATTGGCCTTTTCAAGCAAGCGGGACACGGGATCGTGGCAAAAAGTGCACATGAAAACGGAAAAGGATGTCCAACGTGAAGCGGGAATTACTGAAAATTGAGCCCGTGAAATGCGAAAAGATGACGTCATTAAGAGTCTTGTAAAATATTTTCCCGCTCGGGACCCCCCATCGAGACCCCCTTTCAACATATGATATAACGTCGTTATCACGTCATCAATAACATTATTATTCCCCTTCTTTCTTATGGAAATTTGTGTGCGTGTCATTTTTTTCATTTTTGTGCCGTGCTCATGTTATGTCTTTGTTTCTTTGTTATCCGATGTTGCCATTGTCCTTGGATTTTGTTTTAGACTTACGTTTCTTTGAATACGTTTTCGTTTGCTTTGTCTGCCCTTCTATCAAGTTTTTCTTGCAGACATTATGGATTTAAGGTTTTAATTTTCTTAAGGAGCTAACGGATATATGTTGTAAAACAATGGCAGTAGAATACCAAAGGGAAAAAATACTCATTTAAAAGAAAACTCAAAGTCAAGGGACATAGCAAAAACGATAGTAGAGAAAACAATTACATCAGACAGCAAAAAAGCACACGACGTTCAAAACAAAGACAATAACAATGTGAACTCCCATAAAAAAGGGCGTAACATCAGGTGCTTCGGAACACGGAGCATATTTTGTACCGTATACGACCCCCGTCACACTTTCGGTGAGTCATTACACTATTAAGTCATATTAAACTGGTAATGTCAAATCCGTGAACACGTGAAATCTAGCTGAAAATTTCCGTGTTATTGTGACACAGACAAGTCATATATCTTGATGATGTCATAATATGACGGCCATAGAATTTCGTGAGGTATGAAAGTGACAAAAGCTGAACCAATCCCTGACACAGCAGCCTTATGGACAGTGTTTTAACTCTATTAAAAATCACTGTACAAATTATATGCTTCACAGTAATGAATCAACTGTGAAATGTACACTCCTTGTGCTGGATCGGTAGGTATATTGCTGCTATGAAAGGTAAAGTTGCTATCTTCACGTTTGTCACTAATATAGATTCCAAATATCCATTTTCGTCAATGTACATCAAAAGATCCAAGTATGAAGCTGATTTAAGTGTATCAGTAGTCTTTTTAACTTCAAGCTAATTGGGATAAATATATGTTGTTATTGCTTAATTAGAATCCCCATTGTTTGTTGACAAACGTTGCCTCCATATTCGACAAATATGGCGTCGATCAAAAAATTTTACATCTTGATTACGTAATCCTCAGTATACTGCTTATTTGATTCGGTGTGGTTCTTAACAAAATATGTTGTCTTTCCCTACAATCAAAAAGTTGTATCTGCGTTCTAAATTTTCAGTACAACCATTGATGTATTAGATCGTAAATCATTGTTTTTAGTTTATTGTGTGGCAGAGTTGTAAATTTGCAATTAGCTTTCGTTTTTTTAACAACAATCTAACAGATGTTCGTTTTTGAAATGTTACATGCGACGGGAACTTCCACCTTTTCGATTATAGGATTTGATTTTAGTGCAAATTTATTGTATAAAGTGTGCATTTTCACTAAAAGCTTTCCAAAATTTGGTAAATTCGCTAAATTGAAGATTTAACATGCCATCCTATTCCAGTATTTCAGTAATTTTATAGAACCAAGACATAATTCTCAAATTTAAAAAATTCAAAATTTGATTCTAAATGTAGTGCATTTCCTGAAACTTTTAATGACCACTTTATTTTGTTTTATAATTCTACCTAGAAAGTAGTTATACTTTGGTGAGAATGTTTTTTACCTAGGAAACATACTTTTAATTTGTTTTAGTTAGAAGAGATATAATCAGTAATAAGGTTTCAAAACTAAACTTGATTCCAATCTTTGTGCCTTCCTTGAAACGCTAAAATAACACGTATTGCATGGAATCCTACCAAACAAAAATTATCTTTGAATATGATATGAATTAAACAAATATTTTACCCAGTGCTTTTTGACACTCTCGGAATAGTTGTATCTTTAGATTCTACGATACAGCCATGTATTCTTGATTTTAATTTAATTTTAAAAAAAGTTGTAGAAAAACTACTTCCGTCTGGTATTTGTATGTTTGTGTGTCGAACGAGTGGTGCAGTGAACGCTGTCATCTCCGTTGTTTACAGCCATTGTCCCCCATGCAAGTTTTTCCGTGAAAAAATAACATAATTATGCTGATCCCCCCGTAAAATTGGGCTTGTTCTCAATTTTCCACCTTACTGAACATGGGATAAAAATGAGATCATGGCCATTTTGCCCTTCCGAATATGAAGATGCTTACCTTCCCCTGAAATTATAACGACAGCGTCATTATCGATAACATGTGAATTTTTTATTGAATACGTCAGTACTCCTCCTCCCAAATGAAATTGAAATAAAAATTTACTAAAATTAAAAGAAAAATATTATTGCCCAACATCTTAAAGAATCAAAGTGACGAAATTTCACCTTAAAGTATGCAGACCTAAAAATAATCAAACTAAATAATCATAGATAATTGAGATCATAAGACCATCATTTCCAATGAGTCTACAAAGTCTTCAAAGTTTGAAGTGATTTTATCAATATGTTCTTAAGTTATGGAACGACAGTTTATACGGAAGAACGGACGAGCGGACAGACAGACGGAAAGTAACAATATCGATATACCATTAAACGTCTGTTACAGCTGTCTTAATATATTTCCTATTCTCTCCATGTTATCATAAGAATTCATATTTTGGTGTTGGTTTGTATAAAGTAAAGCCACCAGAAAACGTGCCTCTTCTAATGCTTATACT
>MJUU01004421.1:0-24636 GCA_002080025.1 Modiolus philippinarum | reverse complement strand
GGGGGGGGGGGGTGCGTGGCGATCTTCATAGTGGTACAAGGTAGAAAATATGATTAGACATTGAGTCTAATTCTGAAAGGGAGCCATCTAAAGGCATTTGCATTATTGCTTCTGTCAAAATTAGAAGAACAGTTTGTGAGCTTTTGATGTGAAACCTTCTTAATCAAAGTTCAGATCGCATATTAGGCAAGGTGATACAGAAAAAGACGTCTGTGTTATTAAACAAGTAATTTTATTCCTAGGGTAAAATCAGCATGGAGGAAAATTGCAATATGTATTCGTAATTCCAGTTTTTTGGGGGGAGAACAACAATAATCTTAATATACTAGTGATGATACTAAATATTTAAGACATCTATTCAATTAAAGGATATTGCCTGACACATCTATTCTATTCAATTAAAGGATATTGCCTGACACATGGACTGGTTCATGAATAAAAGGATACCTTGTAAATGTGGCGTATTCAGGTAAAAAAAAAAAGAAATGAAAGATCCGAACAGACAATCTGTATCGTTATTAAGTATGCAGTATAATGAGTGCTTCCAACTGATCCGAAAACCGCACACTCATTCGAAGTCGAAAAGAAATCAAAAGTTACTGCCCTTTCCCATTTTCCAATTTTACTCGTTGTCCCATCCATCCATCCATTTTTTCTTCCTCAATTCAATTTTTATATTGCTTCTCTCTCTCTCTCTCTCTCTCTCTCTCTCTCTCTCTCTCTCTCTTATTGCTTTTTTTCGGTTATTGACTCCTTCTCGTCACTTCATAATTTGACTAAATTGAACACTTGAAGCGCCTATACACACAGATTCAAAGTTCTGACTTACTTGTGTAAACAGTTATATAATTATGAACTTGTGTACCGCTACAGTAGTTCGCATTTGTGCTATCATTGGTCAATGTTGATAAACAGACGCACTTCTTGTCATTTGCATTTAACAACGACTGAAACAAATAATGTACAAGATAACAAGATACCAAAGTAGCAGGGAGTACATTAATGTCTAAAATAAAAATCACATATTTACTGTAGCGGACGTTCACATAAAAGTCTTTCAGCAAATAGTATTGTTTGTCCTATAGTTGCAAATAGCAAACATTTAACCAAATAAACATCTGCCTAACCTATCTGCATCTTCGTAAAGTCATCATCCTTATGAAAACCCTAGAAGAATAAACTTCTCAAAGTATACCATACGACCTGTTCATTAATGACAAGTATAGGCTTTCCAAAGAAAACAACTTGCCAATACATCACCAAATAAATAGTTCATGAATAACCAAACTTGATATTATTTTCATTCTTCATAATATTTTTGTAAATGCCTAGCCGTTGATGGATATTTAAAACCAGCACATTTGATATTCCTATTTCACTTCATTTAAAGTGATTGCCTTGTTTGTGAATGTTGTGTTTTATTTCTGTGCTTTGTTGCTGTCTTACGTACTTGCTTTATGTGTTTTTGTTTTTGCCATGTCTTTGGACTTCAATTTTGTAAATATTACTCCTTTGTTCCTTCGGTATTCTACTGCCGTTGTTAAAATAAAGAAAATTCTAATGAAAAATAGATACTGAAATTAATCAATCACTTAGTTATATACAGAATAATAGACGTTTTGCTTCGGATACGAAAAATATAGGCGACTATAATAGACGAGTCCACTTCTGGGAGAGTCTATTGTTGAAGACAATATGTGAGGTTATATTATAAAACTTCTATTATTCTTTTTATCGGTACTTAACTTCATCACTAATTAGAACAAATTTTCGAGAAACGAAAATCAATTTTCAAGAAATCGGGAAACTGATTATTGATTTGTAAGGAATTTGTACGATCACGAACGGTTTTTGTAGATGAATATTTCTTTGTTTACATTGATTCGCTGGTTGACAAAGTAGAAGTGGCCTAACATACTTTTTGACAATATTTTTTCGTATTCGGGCGGTAGCAAATGTTGAAAATATTTGCCTTATTAGATCAAAGAAAACAAATAATACATTCATTTCATTTCGTGCATTGAATTAACATTTTTATCGAGGTCTATTTCGTTACCCACTCTTATACTACACCGTATAGCACAAACGTACATAAAAAAGCCAAAAATCATTTTTCTGGTATTAAATTTTTTTTCGTCCGCGAATCACAATGAAATCACAACGCACAAAAACCGGGAGCATACAATAAGTACACCGTAGATCCACAGGCCTTGCACCAAATAAGAATATTTGAAGCGATTACACGTATAATGTTTAAATGTTTATTTTTTGAGGGCGGGAATTGTTTTATCAGTCCGAATATTAAAGTCATTGTGTGAAATTATCTCCCTTCTAAACATGTTAATGAGGTGGGCGTCTACTTCATCAGCCATATTTTAGAAACGCCCCGTCTGTTGATGGTGCATAGTAACGGCTGCATATTAAGCTTGTTTGGGTATATAAATCACAAAGGAACGATGCATTTAGTAAAACAAAATTATTTACAATTGGTCTGCTAATGCACGGTTGAAGTCAAATGTCTTCACTGCCATCACACAAAAATTAACCTAGCGATGATAAATTATTATTAAAAGGCAAAGAAATATCGGGGCGGACACAATTTCTGTATTAAAAGATAACCAGAGGATTAATCTTGAAGGGGAAATATGAAATAATTGATTTCAAAGATGTATATTTCCAAGGTCCTAAATGATATCCCGTAACCAAGGTGTAAGAGAGGGTGTTTTTTTTTCCATTGTGTCCATTATTTGGCGGTTAATGTTATTTTCAAACACTGCCGAGGCACTCACAGGGATCAATTTACCCCATTATGGTAAAATTATACGAAATTAATTGGAAAGTTTGTAAATATTTATTTTCACATTGAAGGCATGTTGAATTTGTAAATATTGATTTATTTCGTTCTATGGTTATTTTGTACATATGTACATAGTTTTCCAAACTTTTGTAAATTTTATGTTTTTAATATTTCTTTGGGGTCGTGCAATATAATGCATGCAGAATATTTTTTTGTTGTTAAATATATTATATGTTATTCGGGAATCTTCACAGGGGATACGGGTTCATATTCCCTGTCTGTGTTTTATATTCCCTGAGCCGTCAGGCGAAGGGAATATAGGGCACAGACAGGGATATGAACCCGTATCCCCTGTGAAGCCCGAATAACTTTTATATTCTTCTAGAAGTGCTATAATTTTTCTGTTAAAAGCGTTTTAAAACTGTGATTTTGCTACCACGGGGATACGGTCTCATATCCCCTGTCAAGGCAACCAATCAAATCGCAGGATTTACCATGATATTTCACTTCAGCAGAATATTAATATATACCTCCCTTGTGGACTGTCTGAATTAATTGAATTAAACTTATTTTATTGCTCAATATATACAGCAATGGGATTGGGCACAAGTTATTACAACGTTATATAAAGCCCTCTCCCTACTACATACAACATATAATAATAAATGTGGACTGTCATCTTGACATGTTAAGAAAGCTTGAGATTCTCTTTTACCAAATTGGCTGAATCAGATTGAATTTATTATAGTTCTCTTTGTTTTTGTATCTTGTGTTTTATTTAACGTATTTAAATCAGGTTCTTTGCTTTGTTTTAGTTTGTTTTGTATGGTTTGGCAATGAAGTCCCTTTTGCAAACTAAACTTCATGAAATAAAATAAAAATAACACCAGATATTGGCTTACATGTATTTGCTTTCCATGAACTTGAATGAAGTTCACTTCCGGTTGTCATAGATTAAAAATACGGTACTTGCATACAGGTGAATCCTTTCCTCAAACGTATAATATGTTATAAGAATACGATATGTGTTATTTGTTAAACTATTTAGAGTTTTCAGCTGTGAGATAAATGTTCTGAAATAATTGGCACCAATTTGGAAATGGCGCTTTCGACACCTTTCCACGGGAAATCGGAAAACCACCTAATGGTTTCATATACTAGAAATGTATTTATTTCTGTTGGAACAAAAAAATGCTGTTATACCGATGAGTACAGCGAACTCATTTTCCAGGGCAGATATGCTATTCGGTCCGGGGACTATGCTTTTTACAACAAACCATGACAGATTGAAGCCCTTTCGAGACAAGATGTCAAACAAAACAGAAATAACGGTATCTGTAGTGGACTAGATACTAGTGAGATGATGATACAGTGCGATATCTGTAGTGAATGGTTCCGTCTCACCTGCGTGAACTTAAATTCTGTAGAGGTAGAAACTATGGACCGTTACTTTTGTACGAATTGTCTATTAATAGAAAGGGACCCCTCTAATGGAAATGGGGGAGGGGGGAGTAATTTGAAAAAGTGGGGAGGAGGTGTTTTACCAGCCTGCCAGCTGTAAATATTGGACAGGTCAATACTGAAATATTTATATCCATAAGGTATAAAGAAGATCCAGAGATAATCAGTTTAGTTCTTTTTCGTTTTTATTGGATACTAGTATAAGTTTTTGTATGTATATATAGGTTTAAATATCAAATCGGTTGAGCGAACTAAAGATAATGGGAAATTCTGGGGGGTAATAAAACTGAGATAAATTCGCCGTTAGTTTTTCATGAGTTAATTGTAATTGGATTTATGTCGTTTGGAAAGTCCGTTATACTGTTTTCAAACCTTTTGTCTGTGATAGGAAAGTTAGGTTACCCTTATAATGTTATAGTTTGCTCAGACCTGAGTGATTTTTTATTGGAAATTTAAGCAGTGTCCGTATGCTATATTTTGGGCCTACACACTTGAGGTAGCGTTGGATCTTGAGTACATTCGTTAATTGTTGTTAAGGTGGGGTCACCAAGTGTGGGATCTTGCAAAGATAACCTTTGATAATTCTGCTTCAAATCCGTGTTTAGTAAAATTCTGGATTACATGTTTCAAAGCAAATTTCTCTCCAAAGATACCTTTGGAGGACAAATCTATATTGACAGTCTGTCAGTGTGTTTGCGGAAACACCCCTAGCACTTTTGGTATTAGGGATTTTAGGAACAGATACGTATCTGGGAAACCTGATTAGTTCAGATATATTTTCCCTGTAGATAAGCTTTTTAGTCAGAATTAAGGCCCTTCATTTTCAAAACAGGGAAATATGGTAAAAAATAACTAAATACCGAAGTCACTGCGAATTTACTTTCTGCATATGTGCATTTCGACAAATTATGTCTCATCAGTCCAGATAAAATCTAAACGTTTGGAAGACCATCAACTCAAAAATGTTTAAAAACTGATAGAGAACAAACAACCAAAGTGACCTAAATGTAAAGCCAAAATCTGCTAAGGACAGAGCTTTGCATGAGGGAGATACTCCTTAGTTTTCAATAAAATTTACAAAATTTCAGATATTGTAAGGTTTTAAAAATAATCGGCTTTCGGGTCAGCACCGAAGTACTGACTACTGGGCTGGTGAATACCCTCGGGGACTAAAAGTCCCAAAATTGACCAATTAATGGGGGTTTCCAAGCTAGGTAAGGCTGAGGCATTCGGATGGATGATTAAGGTAATGGTAACGACAGAGATGTTACGAAGAGGTGCCCGCGAAAAAGAGTCCCTGTGATACAGCCGAGGAATCTGGCACCAGACGTCTGGACCAACAGACGACATCCAGCCACCATACAGGAC
Source organism: Modiolus philippinarum (assembly GCA_002080025.1). NCBI lineage: Eukaryota > Metazoa > Mollusca > Bivalvia > Mytilida > Modiolidae > Modiolus > Modiolus philippinarum. The sequence continues at coordinate 19,010 of MJUU01004421.1, read as the reverse complement.
AGGTATACATTTTAGTTGGGATCTTTATCTTTAGCGAGTGGAAGAGTTCTCTGGGCCTAGCAAACCCTGTAGTTTTTTAAGAGAATTCCTCGGTTCTATTAGCAGGATCAAATATCTAATATTTGCCCTGAAAGTCCGTCGATGAGAACCCGTTGGTTTATCTCGACCCCAAGTAAGTCCCATATTAATGACATTACATCTTTTAACGGCAATCAATTTCAATTGCAGCGGTTTTTCCCATTCATCCTTCGCTCTTTCTTACTAGAAAGTTTTAAGTTAACGCGCTTGTTCTTGTAGTGATAAATTTGAAATACTGTTCACTAGACGTTAATCAATTGTCTTCTACTCATATTCAATGGTCACTTAAGGTACGAATGTGTAATCTTTATTTTATTCGTAACGGACCAATTGAGCATATTGTGTGTTTTCGTTTAGGTACTTATCTCTTTATTATTGAAATACGTTTATAACATTGAGCGTGGCTTAACAGTAACGATAAACTCCATGGTTAGTACTATAAGAACAACTATATATAAACCCCGCACTACCATGCCAAAAAAATCGAAATAATAATCCTTGTTTCTTTTTCCCCCAAGTTCTTTTGAATTTAAGTATTTCATCCTGCGTGATATAACAAAACACTCAATTGTTTATCTTTTCAAAACCCTTGACTACCGATTCCATATTAATCTATTTAGTCGTCATAGAATGAAGCTTCCTTCAGTGTATAGCACCCGGTAGATGTCCTTGATACTGGATTTGGCTTCCTATTTCGGTATTTTTGGACATGTGTACTTCTTTTTGGATTATGGCTTTCCATATGATTTGATGTTAATGCTGCTGATGAGCGGTTACTCCTTGAAACACGTGTACAGCATAACAAAATTAACTGTTTTATGCAACATCGGTATTTTTGTATTTATTGCAGTAATCGTTTAAACACACATTCAATGAATCTAGAAAGTTTGATTACAGTTGTTAATAAGTCATTTACTAATTCATATAGGAATTGGAAAGTGTGTGTATAATAGCACCATTTTAGGATATATTCTACAACGCTCAGTATCCAACATGTCGGTGTTGGTCTTATAATGATATTGTTTTAATAAGGAATTTAACTAATAAACGTTGTTCTATATCTTTAAAACTGAAATAATATTACAAAGCAACACTTACATTAGATGCAAAGTAACTATATTTTCGACATCTTAATTCACAATTTGCCACTGTTTCCAAACCAAACATCAATGAACTGATATCATCTATGTAATAACAACCTGGGAAAAACAATGGTGGTTTAAAAGTATATTTCTAATACCATTTCTTTCATTGGAAGCTATATGTGTTTTAACTCCCGATCAAATTTACGCCGACAGTTGAGAATACAAAAGTCTTTTTTTCTCTTTTTAGATTTTTTTTTTCAAATGTACCTCGTGTGTAACATCAACATTGCAAAAAAATGAATTTGGATGTTTCCTTACTTAATTTTAGAGTTTTGTTCATTTTCATTACGTTGAAAGTCCTGAACACAGGCCCTGTTGATGTTTATACCGGTTTTTTTATCGGAAAAAATCTTGTTATTTGTATTGTAAAAATCGCGGGCGGCTGCCATATGTTAACTTCATTTGCCGGAGCGAACTTCCTACAGTTTTTATTTTTGAGATAAAAAAATTTATATTTAGCACATCATTTTTACATAATACATGTTCATTGAAGTTTAACACTTTCTTATGGCAAAAATACCAGTTGTTAATGTTATTCGTTTTATGTCAAATATCTGCAAATATAGTTTTATGTCAAATATCTGCCAATAAGGTACTCGGTTTGTCCTTAAAACCCCATCACACTGGGACGAAGACCATCAAGACCATAATACGTACTTAAACATTTTTAGAACGTGATGAAAACGGGATGAAAATATTGCTTCCAAGTTTTTACCACGATTTATCTACGTCCGTCCTTGCTATGATCGCGCTACGCCTATAAAGCCTACAATCAAGTTTCTTCTATGTCTGTCAAGTCCTTATTACGTTTCTTCTACGTACAACACGTCTTTAATGCTTGTCAAGTGCGCCTTTGAACTGGGTCTCTACAAAGTTCGTAATGAGTTTGGTCTACGTTAGAAATCTTCATCTAATTTTCCAACATGACCTTAATTTTGTAGTTTCAACAATTTAAATGCAACATTTAAAACTAAAAAAAGAATGTTAATCTATCCGATCTTGAGACCAAACAGTAAAATAACCAAAAATCAATGTATTCACCAACCGAGTTGCGAAGGTGTCTTCCCACTTATCAAACTTTTTAAAAATCACTATTCCCAGTTATCCAACTTTTTATTTTACTGCCAAGGGGTATGTTTATTTAGGACTTGATACTAATGAGTTGGGAAATTAATTAACAAAAAATTGTTCCATGGATAAAATTCCTATGAATTTAAAAAAAAAATAAAAGGTTGTGTTACTATGTAAATTTGAATTAAATTTAAGTAATATTCATTTTAATTTTATTTGACGAAATAAAAACAAAATATCAATTTCATAAATAGAAGTAAATAAATACATGTAAATCAACTGTTTTTTAATAGGACCAATAAATATAGCTTTTTGAGTTTAAAAGGAAAATGTTTGTAAATATTGCTTTTTAATAAAAAATAAACGAGTTTAAAATCATTTACTCCATATCCTTTCGTAAAATATAAAAATTAAGACACAGTTACAAGAATTATTTGTAATCACAGGTACTTTGTTTCAAAAATACCAAAGCTCCTAAATTTGTAAATTGTATTTTTTCTGAATATTTAAAGACTATTCAATAAGCATCCAACGAGATTTGAATATAAGTAAAAATGCATCCAGGTCACACANGATATTCCGCTTAACAATGGCAAATCCACAAGTTCGAGTTGATTATATTCAAAACCTGTGGAATAACACAGGCTCTGGGCTACGCACCCTGACCTTTTCAATGTGAGACTTCGGGCTCCAGCAAGTTATGGATAAGTTTCCCTGCGTTATAGGGTCATTTATGAGATGTTATGACTGCACCAAACCAGAGAATATCTGTCGAAAATCATCAACGTGTGGCAATATTTTTACAAGAATGTGTATTGGTTTATTGAGAATAAAGATATCCTGAATCTTAGAAACTTGATATTTATGTCAATTTTGAAACCAAATATGAGATAAAAATATTTGACAAAATATCAAACAATTATATGTGTTTGTGTTTTGTAAAATTTTGTATAAGATGACAATTACACAATCAATAAGCAAAGCTATTCCAAAAGGAAAAAAAAATAAGAACAAAAACGAAATATAAAAAAAAAAGAAAAAGAAAGGAAGAAGAACAAAAAAAAATAATGATAAAAAATAAAGGACATCAGCAATTTTATAACATACATTACATAAAATTAATATAATTTAGTGCATCTTTGACAAGGACTTTATTTTCTGGCATATTTTATGTCAATCACTTGACCCAAGCTCTAATTAGCTCTAATTGGTGTGTGTTGTTTTTGCAAAATTCCCTTTTCCCACTTATCCAACTTCCAGTTTTCACCTGTAATGTATATTTTATAAAAAAAAAGTTGGATAAATGGGAATGAACCACCCAAAAGCCGACCTTATTTGGAAACTTGCAATATCTCAATTTTGTAAATTTAGTCGAAAACTAAGGAGTATCTCCTTCATGCAAAGCTCTGTACTCAGCTTATTTTGGCTTTGTTCTCTATAATTTTTTTAATATCATTGAGTTTATAGTCTTCCCAATGTTTGATTTTTATCTGCACTGAAGAGACATAAGTTGTCAAAAAAACCATATGCAGACACTAAATTTAAAGTAAGTTTGGTGTTTAGTTATTATAGTATGAAATAGAGACATATCTCTACCTGAAATAAGTAATTTCTGAAGAACATACAGTGTTCTTGTTAAACTCACCGATAATCAAAAATGGCATCACACCGACAATACTGACAAATTCCACACCACATGCACTGCAAATACCCAAAGCTCCAACGATAGCTAAAGTCGTCCCTAGTACAGCGGCTTTGGCTAAATTTTGTCTGTCAGAGAGACATTTGAAATTTGCAGTAGCAAAGCTGGCATAAACACACATTAAAACAAATGTTACGACAAAAAACTTGATGTCTCCGCCAATATTTGAATTCAGCTCTTCACTTAAAGAGTCGGAGTGGGCATACGCAATGTCCAAATTAGTAGATGATAGTTTTTCAGCGTGTGTAAGGAAGTCTTCCATCCAAATTCTCCCATTTGCTAACATGGCTGACGTGTCTGTCCGAAGGTAAAATCTAAGTTTGAAGGCGGAGGAATATTGTAAAACTCCGCCAGACTGTCGGATGTCTCCGAAAATATTTACAATAGAAATTCCATTGACCACTGGATAAGTAACATTATTGTTGTCAATTAGTGTCTTAAAATCTGCGGTAAAAAAATCACTTCCGCTAACCGCGCACGCAGACGACCGAAGCGCACAGACGTCGACGTAACTTGATATACTACCCGTGTTATTCGTGAATGTAAATCCATATATCGAATTATATATGCTTTCTGCCTCAGCAAGAAGTGTGTTATTAAGAATGTTTTCGCCATTCTTTGTTTTAAATATAACTTCAGCATACTGGCCTATCGTTAGTTGGCTGTGTGTGTAAAAATTCGACCCAGATAAATCATCATATAGGCTCGAGAGTGTATCTCTGTCTTTACTGGCTTGACTGTTCATTGGTGTAAATACACGTTCTATATCATTTTCAGTTTTCAAATTTATCAGTCCGATTGACAATAATCCAGTTATTAAGATGTATCCTACTATGAATATCCAAGGATGTCGAGCAACGAAGCCGCCATATTGTTCAAATTTGCCTCCTATTAATTTTTCGACGTACACGTAGCATTTCAGGCACTTCATTTTAAGACTTTATTTTCGTTGGACAATGCTAAAATTAAACAAAAATGTGTATTGATTGTCTGCATGTCTGTTGTCTGTAGTAACCGACTTATTGATTGTGTTACTCAGCTTACCTATGCCATTTGCTGTGCTACATTACACTTATAGTTTTGAAGATGTATTCATCCAAGCATCTTGCAAAACTATCAGGGGTATGCTTTGATATGTTTGCGATGAAAACTGTTTATTTAATATCATTTGAATATGTATTAAGCTCATCAAAGGCAGGAAATAATTATTTGTAAGAATGGTTGTCTCAGGCTCATCTCCTCTTTCTTTTTCCTGAGTTATACTTCAGCATATTCAATTAAATATCAAATACTCAGTTCAATTTATTAATCGGATATACATGTGTATGTTACAGTGAATTTGTAAAATCCCTGAAATAGTTTTTGTAAAACCACTGCCATTTTAGTGATTTTATAAAATCACTGAAATTGTCAGGGATTTTGTAAAATCCCTGAAAATTTTTTTAGGGATTAAAAATGACAAAATCACTGATTAAATAGAATGTTGATTTTTTTGGGGGAAAGATGTTGGCGTAATTAAACAATTATCCAAACAAATGCAATTATTATTATATACAAAATTACAACATTTTTTTACAAAAGTATTTAATGCCAAGGCTTCTACCCCATATACTGTAATTTATTAAAAAAAGACTTAGAAATTATATTGTGATACTATTTCTTAACTTATTTAATTGGAATTTTACAATTAAACTGTTTAATGAGGCAATATTGTTACCCGTAATTTTAAGAATAAATTATTTAAAGCAATTCAAAATTAAGGATGAGTATTTCCTTACTTATGCAGGTAAACTTCTTACATCAGACAGATGTCTTGTAGATTAGGACCAAAATAACCAAATATATCACAATTTCTGTAACAAATACAATTTGAAAACCTGAGAATCATTCTGTAGAGAAATGAATCCTTGAAGTTGTAGTGCATTATCTATTAGAAAACTGATTTATCTTTTACAGATTTATTTCATAAGCATAAAAAGTAAATGTCAAGGAGACAACATCCCACATCCAGGTTAAAACGACCCAAAACAAAGCATCTAGGGGTCACCGTACGGTCTTCAACACAGTGAGGAACCTCACACCATATAGCAAGCCCTAAATGGCCTCAAAAAGGTCAAAAAGTGGAAGTGGATAAATCAATGGAAACAAACCAAATCCAATAACCCAAATATCAAGAAACTAAAATTTTATAAGAAAGTCATTATAAAAATCTTATACTTTTTTTCTATTCCTTCTTTTTTTAAATTCAGCACGGGCGGATAAATTCTATGTGTTATTTTTTTTTCATTTTTCATAAATCATAAATTTTGAGAAAAATGACCATCGTTTGGCAAAAATCAGAATAACAATTTTTGGAGGGGGTTGAAAAAATCAAGACAGGAGGTGATGAGAATATCTTTATTATGGTCTAAAAGGTGTGTTATAGTGCGAGATGATACATGTACAATTTTCGAACAAGATAAGTGTAGTTCCATGTTTTCTCCCCTATCTGTTTAGAGCTAAGTTTTTCTACTTTTAGTTTTCCTCTCTGTCTTGCTTTAAGAAGTTTTCGAGAGAAAAACCACTCCTCATTTCGAAACATTGATTCTGGTACCATATTGCATTGAACTTAAAACACTGTGAACAATTAAAACTTTAAATTCAGTCATATTTTAAAATACAAATATTGATATAGTAATGTTTTTATTTAAATTTAGGTTTTTCAACAGATCCAACTTAATTTGGTACACATTTTAAACATATTGTTTATTATAAGATATCTGACAATTATTTTACAAATTCCCTAAACATAACCAGGGAATCAGTAAAATAATGATTGATTTTTTTCAGTGATTTTGTCAAATCCCTGGTTTAAATTAGGGAATTTACAAACCCACTGAAAAATTTAGTGATTTTACAAAATTCCTAAATTTTCAGTGATTTTACAAATTCCCTAATTTTACATATTCACTGTAACATATATATGTCAAGCTTGAACAACAACAAAAGTGACTCTCACAAATTACTGTATAATCATTTATTTTCGTGCGGATAAAATTTCGTTGATTAATTCTTACAAACTATTTCATTGGCACAAATTTTCGTGGAATTCATGAAATCTATAGGAATAAGCATTTCTGCAATTAAATTCAGGGGCATTTCATTTCGTTGAAAATTCTTAAACACGAAATAAACGAAATTTAACCCCCCACGAATTATTTTTATTTGTGCTTTTACAGTAGTCCTCGACTTTCAATATAAACAGAAGAAAAACAAATTAAAAGATGTAAAGTGCATATCGGCATCCAGAGCAATGTATTTTCCAACGAAGAACTTTTAAGTGTATTAATTTTATGTGCTTGCTTTGCTGGGAATTGTTTGTGTTTTGTAAGGTGAGAACTGTATATAAGTTAACTAAAACATAAAAAGAATCAAAACAGGAACTTAAGCTGATATAGAAATGCGTAGGAAAAAGTGAAGACTGCAGCTTCATTCATCTGTAACATCTCCGGTTTAATAAAAAAAATAAGAATTGTAAAATCCAAAGACAAAAATTCTATAAAATATCATGCGATTAGTACTAATCAACCTGTACTAATATAAATTTGTATATATGAAGCCTTACCTCTTATCATCAAGTAGTTATTTATAAATACAAACCATATCCATAAGCATGAAATATTTTTGTTCGGTCTATTCATGCAGAAACCGGATCAGTCGATATTGTAGATTTTATCATTCACTGATTTAGTATTTGTAATGCTTTCAAATTCTTTGATATCTACCAACATGAGGGATTAATGCCATAAAAGAAAATAGTCTTTGACTGGCCGATGAACTTTTGTCGGCTGTCGTATGTCGACCGCCCTCTATGCACTTAAACTTCTTAGCCGATTGCAAATTAATTTTGCGTGTAATCGATTAGGCGTTAGATGGTTCTCTTTCAGAAGGTCATATGCGCTACAAAATCATGAATGCCGTAATATAAATAAAGACAAAGGAGACTGATTATATGTAGACTTTGTCTCATGTCTATTTACTCCGCATCATTTCATTGTTAATAGAAGACGAAATTTCGAAAATTTGCTAAACTGCTTTACTTATTGGTTTTGATCATCGCCTAGTTTAAGGGAGTACGAGTCTCAAAAATTTTGTAATTAGAATTGAAATTCTGACCTTTTGTCTTGAAGAGCACATCTAATGGAACAACTTGAGCAGAAAATTTTGAAAATCCATGTAGGAATTTTTGAGATATAAGACGTCAAAATTTTGGCGGGAAACAGATCTCTCTAGAGTTTTCCTTCAATTTGCATAAGATGTTTACATGAAATTATAATTGGAAGTTGATGAAATTTTATACACAGTCTATTTTATGTATTTTAATATGACTTATGACCAAGAAAATGTGATCCATGTGCAAGAAATTTTAGCACCGTTTGAATGGATAAGACCCGAGGATATAGAATGCTTCTGAAATCTGAGCCTCGTACTCCCTTAAAAAAATGTATCCAAAGAATATCAGAATCGAAAAACATGGAATGATAAATGAGGCAAATTGAAAGTAAAATGACCAGTGGGATACATTTTCCTACGTTGCAATCTGTAAAAATAATATATATATTATTCATATTGCACTTCCGTGTCGGAACAAAATCATGATTTAAAAAAAATCACTGAAATTATCGGTTGCAATTATCTAAGATTAGTCCCAGTTACACATAGGACCCAATACCTTAATACTAATATTGGAACGAAAATTGGTCACAATGGTCCTTGGCACTAGAAGATATGTTATGATCTTGTTTGGCCATTTTTATCACAGGCATAACACAGCTTTGTTAAGTCAATGTAAAAATTCATGTTGGTTTTCAAGATAATTGATTTTAAAGTCGATAAATACACGTTAAGTAAGTTCAACATGAAATAAGATCAACTTGTAAATATCGTTTGGAAAGGATCAACATGAGTTAAGTTTGTTGAGATCAAACGAGATCTCGATTTGATCTTGTTTGGTCGGGATAAACTTAAGACATCTTCGTCGCCCTTGAAAAAAAAACAATAATCTTGTTTGTCTTGATACACTGAACAGGTCTTGATAAACTGAACAGGTCTTGATCGTCCTTGAAAGCAATTATCTTGAAATACGACTGAATATCTTAGACTGTCTCAACAAAATTTGTGTTTAGCCTGTGAAGGTCGTGATGTTATGTGGCAGAAACGACCAATACATTATTGTAAATTGAAGTCAGCAATGATAAAACAAACTTGGCTCTAATTAACTTTTTAATCAGACAAAAAAATAATTATTTTACAAATTAAATACAATATATGACTTACCTGACAATAATGAAGTCCAAGTAATAATCCAAATGAATAGTTCAATTAATTCCACAAATAAATGTCCAATAGAATATTCCTAATAATCCTCACTAAATAGTTGATAATATATTCACAATAATTGATGTCGATTTCCAATACGAAAGATGTGTGTGATAATCTTATATAAACTAATTAATCCTGTATAAACTTATTAAACTGACTGACTGAATCCTTTTCTGCTACCTTATATAAATACATTTATTATTTCTAGAAAAATCTATCCACAAGATACGACTGGAACATTCTAATCAACTGACAATCACATGACTATAATGATTATGAAAGGAAAACCTCTAGAAAATTCTATGTGTTAAATATTAAATTTAAATTCTAGAAATTTCTATATGTTCTAAGGTGTAATAACCTTGACCATTGTTTATTGTAAACAAGTTACATAACTAGGTCAAACAAATTACATAATATCAAGGCCATACAAAATAAAAACAATAAATAAAATGCGTTTTTAAAATATTAACAATATTTAATTACCTATAACACCTCCCCCCAAAAGAAAATGTTTGAATGCAATGAAAAACATTTAAAATAAACAATGAGGTGTTATGAAATTGATCAAACTCTTGACAATGCGTCTGCAATGACATTATCTTTTCCTTTAATATGTCTTATATCTAGATTAAAACCTTGTAAAGTCAAACTCCACCTCAAAAGTCTTAGATTTTTATCCTTCATTTTATGAATAAATTTAAGTGGGTTATGATCAGTATATACAATAATAGGCTGAATTGAAGCTGTAACATAAATTTCAATATGTTGTAAAGCCAAAATGAGAGACAAACATTCTTTTTCAATGGTGGAGTAATTTCTCTGGTGTTTATTAAATTTTCTAGAAAAAAAACAAATTGGATGGTCTATACCATCTTTACCTTCTTGTAATAAAACTCCACCAGCAGCAGCATCACTGGCATCTACAGCTAATTTAAATTGACTATCAAAATTAGGTGTTGCTCAAACTGGTGCACTTTCTAGGATGGCTTTTAGTTCTTCAAATGCCTCATCACAACTTTTAGACCAACTGAACTTTACATTTTTTTTTCAATAATTTGGTCAAAGGCTCACTAATTGAAGAGAAGTTTTGACAAAATTTTCTAAAATATCCAGCCATTCCCAGAAAACGCATCAATTGTTTCTTATTCTCAGGTTTAGGAAAACTAGAAATAGCACTTATTTTAGCATCAATAGGTTTTACCTGACCCTGACCTACAACATGTCCCAAATAGTTTACATAAGCACATCCAAATTCACTCTTGGAGAGGTTCACTGTTAACATAGCACTGCTTAAACGGTAAAAAAAGTTCGAAGTATCTGAGGCTGTTCTTCCCAAGTGTCACTATATATAAGAATGTCATCAATGTATGCTTCACAACGGTCAATTCCAGAAATAACACTGTTGATGAGACGCTGAAAAGTTGCCGGCGAATTTTTCATGCCAAAAGCCATAACTTTGTGTTGGAATAGTCCATCGGGTGTAACAAAAGCAGAAAGTTCTTTTGCACGCTCTGTAAGAGGAACTTGATAAAATCCTTTAAAAAGTCAATTTTTGTTATGTATTTAGCATTTCCAATTTTATCAATACAGTCATTAATGCGAGGAATTTGAAATAAGCCAGTTTTTGTAACACTGTTTAATTTTCTATAGTCTGTACACATACGATAAGTTCCATCAGGTTTTGACACTAGAGTACAAGGCGAGCTCCAATTACTATTGCTACGTTCAATAAAGTCATATTTTTAACAAATACTGAACTTCATCATGCAGGTACTTTTGTTTGATCGGATTCAGTCGATATGGATGCTGTTTTATCGGTACTGAATCACCAACATCGACATCATGAAATATTTTATCAGTTCGTGTCGGAATGTCCGGAAACAAATGTTCAAATTCACGGAGTAACTGTTTCAACTGTTCCTTTTGAATTGTTGGTAAATGTTGAAGTTTCGAATCCAAATCTTGTAGAATCTGTGAATTTTCCAGCTTCGGTGTGATAGACGGCGAATCAATCTTTTCACAAAAGTCATTTTCAGCATTGTCAGGGTCAACACTAACTATATTTACAGAATGTACAATATTTGTGCTATTTCTATCTATATAAGGTTTTATCATGTTTACATGACACAACCTGTTATGTCTACGTCTGTCAGGTGTTTTAATAATATAACTTAAATCACTGATTTTCTTTTCAACAATATATGGACCAAAATATCTGGCTTCAAGTGACTTTCCAGGAACAGGAAGTAAAACAAGTACTTTATCACCAGGGTCAAAATTACGTTTAACAGAACTTTGGTCATACTTAGCTTTCATAGATTCTTGACTAGATTTAAGATTTTTATTGGCTAGTTCACAAGCTTTAACAAGTTTAGTGCGAAAATCTGAAACATAATCAAGGAGACTTATGTGGTCTTTTTCATGAGATAAAATTTTCTCATTTAAAAGTTTGAGTAGGCCCCTAACTGTATGTCCAAAAATTAATTCAAAGGGACTAAAACCTAATGATCCATGACTGCTTCTCTTACAGCAATTAAAAGAAAAGAAATTCCTTCATCCCAATTTTTCTCTGTGTCAAAACAGTAGGTTCGTATCACATTTTTTAAGGTTTGATGAAATCGCTCTAAGGCGCCTTGACTTTTAGGGTGATATGCAGATGATCTGTACTGTTTAATGCCTAATTCATACATTACTTTCTGAAAAATGCCTGACATAAAGTTTGAACCTTGATCTGATTGAATAGATTTAGGTAGGCCGAACAAAGTAAAAAAATTAGTTAAAGCTCTAACTATAGTCTTAGTCTTTATATTTCTTAAAGGAATGGCTTCAGGAAACCTTGTGGATGTACACATGATAGTTAACATGTACTGATTACCAGATTTAGTTTTTGGTAAAGGACCTACACAATCTATTAATATTCTACTAAAAGGCTCCTCAAGGGCAGGTATTGGTTGAAGAGGTGCTTTTGGAATAACTTGGTTGGGTTTCCCTACTAACTGACATGTATGACAAGACTTGCAGTAATTAGAGACATCTTTTCTGAGATTAGGCCAATAAAAATAATTTAAAATTTTGATGTAAGTCTTATTAATACCTAAGTGTCCTGACAAGGGAGTATCATGGGCCATGCTTAATATCTCAGCTCTATACACCTTTGATACTACAATTTGATACTTAACTGCCCACTCTGCATCAGCTGACACATCAGAAGGTCTCCATTTACGCATAAGAATACCAGTTTTGGTGAAATAAGTAACAGGTTCCTGCAAAGACTCACTTTCATCAACAGTCCTGTTGAAAAGAAGTGAAATTTCAGGGTCCTTATGTTGCTCACTGTTAAACGTAGACATAGAAAAACCATCACCTTGAACCAATGAACTATCAGAAAACTCCAAGGGCTTGCTTGTTTTGACACCAACATCACTAAGCTGACTCATAAATGTATCCGACAAATCAAAACCATCAGTGCTATTTTCATCAACTTTCTTAACTTCAACACATTTCTTGATCATAGCACGAGTTACCGCACAGGCAGGATACAATCCAGAAAACTCCTGTTCAGCAGAATCAGAAACCTGATCAAAAGAAGGCTTGTCTGTCACAATAGGATTTCTTTGAACTTTATCCCCAGCTAAATCATTACCAAGAAGAAGTTGTACACCTTCAAAGGGCAATGATGACTTGATACCTAAGGTTACAGGTCCAGAAACAAACAATATCCAAAGACAAATAAACATTATGGAGAGGAATAGCAGTATAACCACTAGAATCTACCCCTTTAATAAGAACATTTCTACCAGTACTAGGAACACCAACAAACGGCAGGGTTTCCGCCAACAAAAGAGACTGAGAGGCTCCAGTATCTCTTAGAATTCGAATAGAGGTAGAATTACAAAAATCACTCGAAAGCGACACAAAACCTTCACTAATAAATGGTTCAAAAATCTCCATAATGGGACTAGGTGGGGATTTGACCTCGACCTTACTAACAGGATCAGAAACAGACTTCACCTCAGAAAAAGAACTATACACATCTGTACCAAAATGAGGAAAAATTTGCGACGACTTAACAAAACCACTAGGTTTAACTTTATTTTCCTTTCTTTGCTTTAACCTATAACAGTCAGATATCAAATGGTCTTCCTTCTTACAATAACTACACGAAATCGACTTAAATGGCCTCTGTGACAGTGAGGGAGGATATGACTTCGACGAGCTATTTACTGGACGTTGCCTACTATTAAAATCATTTGTAGGTTTTGATGAAAAATTTGTGGAATTATTTGGATTTCTGAAAAATTTCTGTGGTTTATTAAAAAATTGTGTTTTATGTGTAAGTGAAAAATAATCAGCTAAACGTGCAGCAATTTCCAAAGTTTCAGCTTTTTGTTCATCAATAAAAGTTTTAAGGTCAGTACTAATACACCTTTTAAATTCTTCAATTAAAACTAGCTGACGTAATTTCTCATGATTGTTATTTATTTTCTTTGATGAACATCAACGGTCAAATAATTGCTCTTTAGTTCTAGCAAACTCTACATAGGTTTGGTCACTCTGTTTTTCTGCATTCCTGAATTTTTGGCGGTAAGCTTCAGGGACCAGTTCATAGGCTTTAAGAATTAACTCTTTTACAGTGTCATAATCTGAGGCCTGTTCTACTAATAACTGTGTGTAAATTTCCCTTGCCTTACCAATTAACACACTTTGTAATAACATTGACCAATTGTGTTTAGGCCACTTTAAATTTTCAGCTATTTTCTCAAAATGCAGAAAATATTTGTCAACATCCTTTTCTTGAAAAGGAGGGACCAACCTTATGTTTTTAGCAACATCAAATGTCTGAGAATTCTGAGAAAGATGCTGATTCTTTTCAGCTAATTTCATTTTTTTTTAATTTCTAATTGAAAATTGAGCTCTTTTTCTAATTTTAATTTTCTGTCTTCTCTTTCTTCTCTTTCTCTTTCTGATTCTACTTTTATTTGTTCTCTTTCTAATTCTAACTTTGTTATTTCTAATTCTTTCTGAATTTCTAATTTTTTAATTTCCAAATCAGTTGTTTGAATGCTAAAAGTCTCCAAAACTGATTTATCAAAAGTATCTTCTTCAACCAAATAATTTGCAATCACATTTTGAATTTCAAATTTTCTCATTCCAGATTTGACATTCAATTTCAAATGTTTTCCTTAAATAATTAATTCATCCTTTTTAAGCTTCTCAAAATTCTCCACCTGACACGTAGACATGAATTGTTCTGGATCAAATTACGTCTTATAAAAATGTATTGCTGACTTTTAAAAACTTTCTATTGAACGAAATTATAATTTCTTTTTAAACAATTTCGAAGAATCCCGGACGATAGCCCCAATTTTCTGTTATGTGGCAGAAACGACCAATAAATTATTGTAAATTGAAGTCAGCAATGTTAAAACAAAATTGGCTCAAATTAACTTTTTAAGCAGACAAAAAAATAATTATTTTACAAATTAAATACAATATATGACTTATCTGACAATAATGAAGTCCAAGTAATAATCAAAATCAATAGTTCAATTAATTCAACCAATGAATGTCCAATAGAATATTCCTAATAATCCTCACTAAATAGTTGATAATATATTCACAATAATTGATGTCGATTTCCAATACGAAAGATGTGTATGATAATCCTATATAAACTAATTAATCCTGTATAAACTTATTAAACTGACTGACTGAACCCTTTTCTGCTACCTTATATAAATACATTATTTCTAGAAAAATCTATCCACAAGATACGACTGGAACATTCTAATCAACTGACAATCACATGACTATAATGATTATGTAAGGAAAACCTCTAGAAAATTCTATGTGTTAAATATTAAATTTAAATTCTAGAAATTTCTATACGTTCTAAGGTGTAATAACCTTGACTATTGTTTATTGTAAACAAGTTACATAACTAGGTCAAACAATTTACATAATATCAAGGCCATACAAAATAAAAACAATAAATAAAATGCGTTTTTTAAAATATTTACAATATTTAATTACCTATAACAGTGATAAGATAAAAATTGCCAAACAAGGTCATATCATATCTGCTGGTGTGGGTAGTCCGCAATAAATATTTAGCTGGCAGGTCAGTTTCCTAATGAAGGTGACATAGTTTAACAATGGACTCTATTTATATGAGACGCACATGTATACTACTTTACTTGTCACCTTTTCTATAGTGCTGTCTACTTTACTTGTGTACTTTATTCAAACATATAGTTTCCATTTGATAATCAGGAGAGTTCAGTTTTCTTAGTTACTGTCGCAATAGGGTCTATGTAATGGTATTCTTGGACCTTCTGTGTTGTTTTTTTAGTAATCTCGTTCTACGGTTCATCGTAAACAAATTACCTCAGTTTTTGTATTTATTTACATGTATATGATTCGATAATTACATAGTCTCATTATAAGTACTTCAAATCCATTACATATGCACTGTTTACAGTGGTTTAGATAAATTTTCTTATCTTAGCTTTAGTCTCGACAGTATATATTATATATGTGACAAATATTCGGTGATGAGATCTGTGTTTTTCTGTTAGATATACAATCAGTCATTGCTAGTGTTGTTTTTGCTCTTTGGTTCATCCTAGCGAGCCTTTCTGGAACCCTAAGTCCGGTGTTGGTCTAGTTCCACCTCTATACGGCTTTCATTGATAACTTAAGGTAACTTTGAATAGAAAGGTGCCAATTTTTGCCGAAAGCGTATATTGATGTCCCTGAATATTTTTGTTAAAATGCCCATATAATCGTCTTTGTATATTGCGTATTGTACATTTCCTGCGCATATTGACGACTACAAACTTGTGGACTGTAACGGGATATCCGTTTCCCAGATGAGAACAGATCCAGCTGAAGTTCGCTTTCTTTTCCTTTTTTCCTCTACTGTAGTTAACTTGTTCAACATGGCGGGTGTCTTATAAGACAAAAGAGATACTTACTCTACTGGTGCACTTGATGTCACCATGGTTTTAAATTCGGTTCGTGTCGATCGTTCATCCGTATGTGTGTCTCGAATTTCCCTTTTCTGTGCCTTACTAATCATGTCTTTGTTTCTCAGTAACTCCGTTGTTCCCTTTGTTTTTAAATCCGATTGTTGCCTTTGTTTTTAACTCCGATTGTTCCCTTTGTTTTTAACTCCGATTGTTCCCTTTGTTTTTAACTCCGATTGTTGCCATTGTTTTTAACTCCGAATGTTCCCATTGTTTTTAAATTATTCTGTTTTGAACTGACGGTTTGGTTCTTACTTACCCTACTAATAACTAAATACCGAAGTCACCGTGAATTTAAATTCTGCATATGCGCATTTCGACAACTTATGTCTCTTCAGTGCAGATAAAATCTAAACGTTTGGAAGACCATAAACTCAAAGAGGTTTAAAAACTGATAGAGAACAAACAACCAATATGATCTAAATGTGAAGCCAAAATCAGCTAAGGACAGAGCTTTGCATGAGGGAGATACTCCTTAGTTTTCAACAAAATTTACAAAAATTTAGATATTGTAAGGTTCGAAATAGAATCGGCTTTCGGGTCAGCACCGAAGTACTGACTACTGGGCTGGTGAATACCCTCGGGGACTAACAGTCCACCAGCAGTGGCATCGACCCAGTGGTAACAAATAACTAATTGAAGACATTTGAATTTTGATGTCACTCTCAATAATTCGTAACTTGCTGGAAACATGGTTATTTATTAAATTAAGGTAAAAGCTTTAAGTTTTAAATTTATAATTTTATCTCTAGATTTGAAATTAAGGTGGGAAAGGAAATGAGTCGCAACTTATCTTCCAATATTCATCTTTAATCATTATTTTATTAGTTATGAGCCCGTCGCCTATCTATAGTTATTTCTAGCGTGATAATCATTAACGGCTCAGATGTCGAATAAACATCATAAATATGAGTTTATCGAGATAATATCATAAATATTCCCATTTCACAAACAGTATATAAAAGTGGTTCAGTAATGCCTCACTAGTCTGATTAAATTTATCGATCTGCCATTAAATGAAATAATCATCCCTGATTTTGTGACGATTGACATTTATTAAATATATCTATTAGTCACCTTTTAATGCAATATATGTTGATTGCTTCTCTTGAGAGTAAAATTGCGCCATGCAAACCCAGACAAAACAAGAGCTGTAGCCGAATGGCAGCCAGTTATAACCCCGTTTACTAACCCTGAATCACTATATGATAAGGGAAAATTTACTTGTATGTGGACACAGCATAGGTATGGACACAGTATAAGTGTGGACACCATGATATTATTCTCAAGAAACAATATGGCTAAAAAGTAGAGTGCAGTATAGTACTGAAACTCCATGCCTGATATAAAGTTGTTGATATGTAGTTGCTGAGAAAAATGTGAAAAAATTACATTTATAAAATGTAAGTAAATAAAACCAAATCGGTGGACAGAAAGTAGTAGGGCATTATGAGCGAAAAGTTGAAACTCATTGGAGCACCTCATACTGAAGCCCCATTTATCAAGTAAAATCGGTAAACAGTTGCTGTGAAAAGTGTGACGAAAAGTTCCATTGTGACAACGAAAGCAACAAAAATCAACAAGTTGACAAACAGGAAGTAGCCGAGCAATATAAATGAAAGGAGGAGATGAAGTATAGTACTATATACTAAAACTTCATGCCAACAAGTGATTGCTGAGAAAAGTGTGACAAAAAAAGTACCATTTGATAAGTGAAAGTAAAAAAAATCACTAAGTCTGTAAACAGGAAGTGGCCATTTATATAACTAAAAAGGTGAAGTGCAGTAGCACCATGCAGATATCTGTGGCGGTGATATGTAGGTGCAAAAAAAAACAAAATAAAACACACACACGCACACACAAAAACGTGAAAATAAAAAATGTGGCGGACGGACAGACGTGTAAAACAGTAGGCCCCTTCTTCGGAGCCAGGATACAAGATCTGTGTTCCTAACCTTGAGTGGAAAAGCGCATTTTCGAACAAAAAACTAGAAGTCACAATGAGTTGATATCATTCTTCCATGAAATTGCACCATACGTATTTGCGCGCAAATACAAAAAATGCAGACAAAATGTTAACTTTTAAAACTGACAAACGACAATTAAATCTTAAAACAGCATATCTGAATGTCTGAGCAAGCACGAAATGTAACGCAGTAAGACAATTACAACATATAGTTCTTCAGAAAAATTCCATTTTATAACAATTTTATTAAATAAAATGTACATCAACATTGTGTGCATGGACGTATTAAGGTGGAAAAATCTGTCCCCGTCGAACGTAGAGCTGTTTTCGAAATGCGGAATTAATACACTATCGACCCATAATAAATTAGAACCCAATCATGTGTATGCCTACGCAGTTGAAAACTCCTGGAACATTTGTCCAACGGATCATCCTCAACGAATACCATATTACTATTTTTTTTACACATTACCAAATACTTTTTCCTTTTTTCCACTGATTTATCATATTTAAAATACTTTTATATTATTGAAACTTTCCATTTATTACGTAATAGTTAAAGTATGTTTCAGAGTAATTAATTGAATTAAAGTGCTTCGTAAGAAAAAAGGTGGTCGATATGCCTGAGCGCGCAGCGCGAAGGCATTTGAACCACC
>MJUU01004420.1:86043-97904 GCA_002080025.1 Modiolus philippinarum | reverse complement strand
CTTTTACTAATCAATACTAGTCAATTTCAGGATTTGTTGGAAATTAACATTCCTTTTCAAAATTTGTTCTATTAAATGATTTAGTTAATTACCGATAAAAAGAATAATAGCAGTTTTGTTTTTGATACAAGAAATATCGGCTCCAATAATGGACTCGCCCACAAGGGGCTCGTCCATTATTGTTCGCCAATATTTCTTGTATCAAAAACAAAACCTCCATTATTCTATATATATTCTGGTAACCTTTGTAATTACCATGCTATACAGACATGTACAAAAATATATAGTGATAGCATAAATACAATACTTTTTACGTAATACAGCGATACATATCAATTACAAAATGGTATACTAAAATATCTTAAAACCAAATATGACTACTTAACTCACATGCTTTTAACAAGTATAGAGGATACAACATACTGCAACGCTTTTCAATTAAACATCAACACTAATTTCTACAGAATGCCATAACAATGATCAAGAATTGTTTTAAAGCTGATTTCAGTAAAGCGAGAACCGAACCGTCAGTCTAAAACGAATAATCCAAGGACAACGTCGGAAAAACAAAGAACCAAAGACACAACATGAGCTCGGCACAGAAAAGAGTATGAAGACATACACATTTACAAAAATGAACAACATGGACCCAATAATAAAACCATGGGTGATATCAGGTGCACCGGTAGAGTAAGCATCTCCTGCTTCTTATAAGACATCCGCCGTTTTGAACATGTCACAACTTCTAAACCGGTGTTTAAATTATTCGTTGACAGCCATTTTCAAAATGGTCGCCAAAAAAGGTGGGAAAATTCAACATTATCTGATTTCAATTAAATTTGGTATACAAGTGGATATTGAAGTCACTACTTCAAGACTGGTGTTGAAAATTGTTTGTTGACTGCCCTTTTCAAATGGCTGCCAAAAAAGGCGTGAAAATTCAATGTTGTCCGATTTCAATGCAATTTGGATTCCAAACAAGTATTGATGTCGCAACTTCAAAACTTATGTTGAAAAGTGTTTGCTGACGGCCATTTTCAAAATGGCCGCCAAAAAAGGGCGGAAAAATTCAACATTGTCCTATTTCAATGAAATTTGGTTGCCAAATAGATATTGATGTTGCGACTTCAAAACCGATGTTGAAAATTGTTCGTTGACTGCCATTTACAAAATGACGTCTCGACTTCAAAACTGGTGTCAAGAGTGGTCCTTAGGAAGAACGTTTTTTTTGTAAAAAAAAAGCCCAACAAAGAAATATAGTAAAATATGATCAGACTTTAAATACTGTTCAAGATATTGGTGGTGTTCGAGCTACGAAAGTTTGAGAGACTGAAGATCAACTGTATAACTAACTGCANCGGTACAACTCATCATCATAAAGCTTCAGACCAAATATGAAATCATTCCCACCTGTAGAAGCCAAGAAAACTTTGACGAAAAATTTTCATCCATAGAGTGGTATAATAAAAAGTTAAAGTATCGGAAAACAGGAAGTAGTGGTACAGCAAACCTGAAAATTGCTTACACGGTACAACTCATCATCATAAAGCTTCAGACCAAATATGAAATCATTCCCAGTTGTAGAAGCCCAGAAAACTTTGACGAAAAATTTTCATCCATACAGTGGTATAATAAAAAGTTAAAGTATCGGCAAACAGGCAGTAGTGGCATGGCAAACTGAAAATTGCTAACACCGTACAACTCATCATCATAAAGCTTCAGACCAAATATGAAATCATTCCCACGTGTAGAAGCCCAGAAAACTTTGACGAAAAATTTTCATCCATAGAGTGGTATAATAAAAAGTTAAAGTATCGGCAAAAAGGAATTAGTGGCATGGCAAACCTGAAAATTGCTTACACGGTACAACTCATCACCATAAAGCTTCAGACCAAATATGAAATCATTCCCACCTGTAGAGGCCAAGAAAACTTTGACAAAAAATTTTCATCCATAGAGTGGTATAATAAAAAGTTAAAGTATCGGCAAACAGGAAGTAGTGGCACGGCAAACCTGAAAATTGCTTACACGGTACAACTCATCATCATAAAGCTACAGACTAAATATGAAATCATTCCCACATGTAGAAGCCAAGAAAAATTTGACGAAAAATTCTCATCAATAGAGTGGTATAATAAAATTTTAAAGTATCGGCAAACAGGAAGTAGTGGCACGGCAAACCTGAAAATTGCTGACACGGTACAACTCATCATCATAAAGCTTCAGACCAAATATGAAATCATTCCCATGTGTAAAAGCCCGGAAAACTTCGACCAAAAAAATTGTTGACGGACAGACGGACGGACGGACGGACGGACAAAGTGAAAACTATAGGGCACCCGCATCTCGATGCGGGGCCCTAAATATGACTACTTAACTCACATGCTTTTGTTAATGGTGGTGTATAACATAGATACTGTTGAAGAAAGGGAATGCTGTTAACTTGCTATGAACTTTTGACACTTACAAATATCGATGATACAACATAATGCAAGGCTTTTCAATTAAACATCAACACTAATTTCTACAGAACGCCATAACAATGATCAAGAATTGTTTGCTGATGTCTTTGGACTTCGAGTTTTGTAGTCATCACTTCCCTTGTTCCTTCGGTATTCTACTGCTGTTGTTTCAGTAAAGTGAGAACCGAACCGTCAGTCTAAAACGAACAATCCAAGGGCAATGGCAACGTCGGAAAAACAAAGAAACAAAGACACAACATGAGCTCGGCAGAGAAAAGAGTATGAAGACATACACATTTACAAAAATGAACAACATGGACCCAATAATAAAACCATGGGTGATATCAGGTGCACCGGTAGAGTAAGCATCTCCTGCTTCTTATAAGACACTCACCGTTTTGAACATGTCAACTCTGACAGTAAAGTAAAATTCGGTAGAGGAAAACCAAACTTTAGTGGCAAATAGAAAGATCCGTTGTCAGTTGGGAAACAGATATCCATAGCGGTCAACAAGATCGTAATGTAAACTTATTTTTAACCAGAAAACTGACACAGTCAAAATATCTTTTTAAGGAAATTCTTTTGGAATTTCACAAATCTTTTGCATCATTTTGACATTGCTATTTTCCGGGTGAAATTTCACTAAAATCCAAAAAGTACAATGAACATATCAAAAAATCTTTGAAAATCACTATTTTTGAGATAATATCGAATTAATCGTACTTATATAAATCCTTGACGAAAATTTGACTTTGTTTTTTTTTCTGTTTTGACATTCATACAATGTAGTACTAGAAGGAAAGAAATGGCATTTTGGTAGACCAGAAAATGTAATTCACTTAACAGTTTCTAAAAGAGCATCAAATCAAACCCTTGCCACACGTGCACATTTTAATAGGTATGTACAAGTGGATGGCAAAATAAAAAAAATCTAAGCATTAAAATTGAGTAAGTAGTTGCAAGGACAAATTTGTTTTTTTGGTAAATATGCACCAGAATCATAATCGTTTCCAAATGTATATTTAATGCATGAACAATTAATCTGCAAAATAAAATCTAAATAGCACACATACAGGAGTCGCAGGGACAAGCCATATATATACAAAATGTACTTGCCATGCTAACTTGCTGACGGAAAGACGGGCATAAAGTGGCAAAACATTACACCCCATAATTTTCGAAGCACCCCGAATGTAAAAATATCAAAGTAAAAATGTTCACTCTAGATATTTCCAAATTGCTAAAATCAGATGACGATATCTTCATTCATTTAGGAAGTAAAAAGTCGTTGGGTACATTGTTAAATGGAAAATAGATATCTAGGGCAGAAAATGCAAGTATCATTTATTTAGAAGGATTCAATCAGGATGAATTACATCACTGGTTAATTGAAACCTTTGATGTTAAAGAAATTGCACAAATGAACGATAAATTAACAATTTCTCACCATCATCATTACATGTAATGCAAACCATACCATTCCATTTCATTGATGCGTTTGTTTGATTACGTTTCTTTATTCATGATGAAGAAGAAAACGAATATAAAATGTCTCAGCTTTTGTAGTGCAAAATGCTTGAAAAGAATTTTCATCATTTATTCATTTTTAATGTAATACTAGTGTACAACAACGAAATCCAAATCTAGTCATTTGTACATATAAAAATATAGCTGTTAACAAAAAAAATCTAATTTCTGGATAGATAGAAATATTTCAACATTACTTCATTGAAAGGCTTGAAATCTTAGATGATCTTATTTAATTATAGCACGGACTAACTTACGTTTGAAGTTCAAATTCCATTTACTGCTAGAGCAACTATCATGTATAGAAAATCATAATTCTGCAGCCTCACCATCAAATGTTTTGTCAATGCAGATCTTTGGTGACAACTAACCGATAAAAGTAATTGTGTAAAATTGACCCAAAATAAAACCTTCTCATTGGACCAAGCGTTCATTTTAACAACTGATACCCTTGGATTTTTTTAGATAGTTGGGAAAATTAGTTTTTATGAATTGAAATTCTTTTAATAGGATATAGTAACAAATGAATGGGAAATAGTTTAAGTTCTGGAAATATCCTCCCAGTGAACTTTAAAAATGTTTTCATTTGCTAACAATGAAATATAAGAGATTAATCATCTCGAAAGATATGTTTTAAAGCAGAATCGATTGCTAAGTCCAGATTTCTAACGTAGTTGGCCGTAATCAAATACCGTTTTATCTGAACAGAACGTTTCTGATTTCTCATAGAAAGTAATAATTTAGATTTTGAATATTAATTGATGTTTACATAACGGGCAATAATGAATGAATATATAGTAGAGGAAACAACACTTAAGTTTTCAAAGGGAAGATCTGTTGTAATCTGGGAAACAGATATCCAATTGCGGTCCAAAAGATGGTGATGTCCACCGTCCATCCTCTGGAAGATGACCTCAAGTGTTGGGTATCATACCCTAATAAAGTAGCCTATTTGTGAGCAACCGGGCTCTATCAAGGAAGTCACTTTATCGACCACAGGCTCTTGAATAGCGAAAGAGTTGGGAGATGTAAACTCCGTATGCCGGCACTGTTGGAATGTTGCTAAAAAGAAATGGGAAGTTGACTATTGGAAAAGTGAAGCAATCAACTTTAACATACAGCTCAGTTTGAAGTTCACCTTTGTTGTCAATTTCAAGATGAAGGTCAAGGAATGAGACCGACGTGGAAGTGTCTGTAGTATCCTTACTTCGAGCTCTTTTAGATATATCAGATGAAGAAAATCACCAAAGCGAGACTGGTTTGTTTAGTGATTCGATTTTACCTTCAACATATTATTTCTTACATAACAGTAGATGAAGGTATTCCAACGAAGACTTTTGTAAGGAAAGTTTGATAATTTATCAATTTTCATTGCACAATTATATAATGATGACATGGTACATGAAGACGCACGTTAAATGTTGTATTTAAATTACAACCCATTCTTTTCAACTACAAAGTTTCAAATAGATTCATGAATGCACGAAGATGCACGGCAATTTTACATTTACTTGTTTTTGCAGTTTTCTTGAATTTTTGTCGTAGTTTATCTTAATTAGTAACCAAAGCGCCGTAAATCCAAATGATTTGGAACCAGTTTTTCCTTAGCTCTTAATAGAACTGGTAAATGAGAAGAAAACCAATACTATTGGGTCAGAATTACACGTAGAAACAAATAAAGAAGAACACCCCAGTATTACAAAAATTAAAGAACATAAATTACAAATTGAGGATTTAACATTGAAAGAAATAGATGAAAAATATGTCGAAAAACAAATTAATAAAGCAAATATCAAAAAGGCAACCGGAAAAGATGGAGTATCACCTAAAATTTTAAAACTAGCTAAACCAGTAATCATCAAACCAATTACAAAGTTAATTAGCCAAAGTTTTGCAACATCTGAATTTCCAGAAAAATTAAAGGAAGCACAAATATTCCCATGTTATAAAAAATAATGCCTTAGATAAAGGCAATTCTAGATCTGTAAGCATTTTGCCATATATCTCAAAAATTTTTGAAAGAGCTATCTATGATCAACTCACCGCATATTTTGACCAAATTTTTAACCCTTTCCTATCAGCATTCAGATCTGGCTGTGGATGTCAAACCACACTTTTAAAAATTATTGAAGGTTGGAAAAACGCTTTAGATGAAAATAAATACACTGCTGCAAAATTAATGGATTTAAGTAAAGCTTTTGATTGTCTTCCCCATAACCTTCTTTTAGACAAACTTAAAACCTATGGTGTATCTAATAAAGCTCTTAAACTTTTGCTAGATTACCTTTCAGATAGAAAACAGTGCGTTAAATTGGGTAATTCTTATAGTAAATGGGAACAAATATATAAAAGGGTACCACAGGGTAGTATATTAGGGTCTGTCTTGTTTACATCTTTTTAGATGATATATTCTACTTCATAGAAGATTCTTCACTCTATAAATATGCAGATGATAACACTCTTCATATTCTGGCTATGACATAAATGAAATAAAAAGTAAATTGGAGAATGACAGTTTAAAGTTAATTGACTGGTTCACTTTTAATCAAATGAAAGCTAACCCTGACAAATTCTCGGCTCTAGCAGTAGGGAATAAAAGGTGTCTTCCACTTCTTACCACTTTTTAAAATTCACTATTCCTTATATTCCAACGTGCCAATTCCTTTGATGTTTAATTTGTTTTTATAGTAATCAATGGTTATTAAATGTTACCTGTAATTAACCTTTGTGTACCGGTATCTTGATTTATTTTCCATTTTTTTCTTGAAGGTAATGCATAAAAATAAAGAAAAAACGTAAATAAAAGACAGGAAAATGAGAAATTTAGTTATTTTTTTAGGCTAAAGATCGAGAAAATATATCGCTAATTCAGGATAAGTACAAAAACTCATTTTGAATAAAAGGAAAGTTTGAATGATAACTCTTCATGAAAACTCACTTTTATCTTGGCATTTTACCATTATGAAAGAGTTGTGGCCAATTTCCCACTGAAATGTTATCCTTCAGCATACTATTTATGTGAATGCATTAAATTTTCACCAAAACTTATATCTCAGGTCATCTATTATTATATATACACTGTTGTAAAAAAATCAAAATTTTCAGCCACTGAACTTGTCACGTAGATGCAGTTTTGATGGATTTTGAAAATTTTTGAAGGTTTTTTTTAAAATTGGATATATACCTATTGAGCCAAAGTAAGTTAAATGCCAAGGTCAAGTATTTTTACACTCACATGGCAAAATGTACAAAAAAGGAAATATACAGCCATGTTCGCCTGCTTATATTTCCCAAAACATACAAGTGTTGTATATATTAATTTCATTCCAGGGAAAATACAGGTTCCAGAGACAAG
Organism: Modiolus philippinarum; assembly: GCA_002080025.1. NCBI lineage: Eukaryota > Metazoa > Mollusca > Bivalvia > Mytilida > Modiolidae > Modiolus > Modiolus philippinarum. The sequence goes on along the minus strand of MJUU01004420.1, from coordinate 90,560 downwards.
AATAAATGATTTTCTGCAACATATTAGCATATTTTGAAAATGGCCTAGCTCAAGGTTAATGGTCAAACTTCTATAAGTAACTTAATTATATTTATATGTAATTAAAACAGGCGTATACAGATGGAAAAGGCACACAAATGAAATATTGCCTTAACTCACAACCATCAAGCTGGTTTTGGTGGAAAATATAAAACAGTCTATGACATAAATAATTTACTTATATGCTAAGAAATATGTCTATAACATGATATGTAGCTTCAAAGCTAGATCCATGCTTCAAATGGAGTAACAGTCTTACTTTGAATATATAAAATGTCTTATAACTACTGAATTCTTCCAAAAGGACAAACTTATTTGACAGTAACGTTGTGTTTCGTATATCTTTGATTGACTTGAGACTATTTTTTGAAATGTTTATACATGTTACTTTTTCTTTGCATAAAAATCAAGTGAAAATTAAAAAATTACATGTACACATAATTCGTTTTCATTTTCCCATCCAACACTTAATTAAAAGTTAATTAAAGATTGTTTGTACAGTATAATCCTTTGTTTGGTAAGTTTTCCATCCATTCCCACATGAATTTTTACTTTTTCTTACCTGATATTTTAAAAGTGGGAATAGGAGGAATGTACCGAAAAAAACTTTTGATTTGGATTTAACTTTTGATTTAAATGATAATTTAATTGAATGTGAAAATGAAGTTAAATTGTTAGGAGTTACCATTGATTATCAACTTAAGTTTAACACTCATATTGCAAACATATGTAAAAAAGCCTCAAGACAATTAAATATTTTAAAGCGGGTTGGAAAATTCTTAAACAGATTAGGGCGTCTTACTATCTATCACTTTTTTATTTTATCAAACTTTAATTACTGCCCAGTAACATGGCATTTTTGTAGTGATCTTAATACTAAAAAGAGGGAAAAAATCCAGGAAAGGGCCTTGAAATTTATTTACAATGACTACAATAGTCATGTGAAGAACTTTTACTTAAATCAAAATTGCCATCTTTGGAAATTAGACGAATCAGAACCATTGCTCTAGAAACCTTCAAAATTTTGAATAAACAATCACCTTTATATCTTAATGAATTAATTGAAATTAAACAAAATAAATATTCTTTTAGGTACCAAAACACAGCCAAAATTCCAAATGCAAAGACAGCAAGGTATGAACTAAATTCTTTTAAATATTTTGCTGCTAAAACTTGGAATGATTTACCGGAACTCTTTCGATCAGAAACTTCTTTCCTTCAGTTTAAAAATCTTTTAAATTCTTGGAACGGTAAATCATGTCACTGCTCTGCTTGCTTATCATAATAGTTTCTTTTTTTTTTAGTAATTATTCATTTTTTAGTTATTTGCATCATTTTTAGTTATTTGTTATTTTATATGCGATAGCTTTTGTTATTCTTGCTGTGCTTGCTTTTTGCTGTTTCAATACTAATCTAATGCAAATTGCTTTTAGTGCTTCATAGACAATATTGCCGACTTTATCTGCTAATAACATAACATTTATAATGTATGTGCTTTTTATCTATGTGCTTTGTTTTTGTAATGTATGTGCTATGTGTTTGTAATTGTTTGTAATGTATGTGCTATATATTATGTGATATATGTAATGCATGTGCTATATGTGTTTCTAATGTATATAATGTATTGTTATTCATGTATAGTCGATACAAAAGCTCACTAGAGCTTGTGTTGTATGTTTGTGAATAATCGGCTTAAAATAAAACTTTGAACTAAATTGAATTGAACCGGAAGTGGACAAATTGTAATTTCTAAATTATGTTAATTAATCATTTATCTATTTTTTTTAGATTAAAGTTGAATTTCTTTTTATGGAAGCATATAACTATCTTTTTGCACCGTTATATTCATTGAATGTAAACATTCAATTTTTTCGTTGGAGTACCTAAGAACTGGTAATTGAGAAGAAAACCAATACCGGAAGTGGACAAATTGTAATTTTTAAATTATGTTAATTAATCCTTAATCTAACTTTTTAGGAGATTAAAAGTTAAATTTCTTATTATGGAAGCAGGTAACTATCTCTTTGCACCGTTATATTCATTGAATGCGAACATTCAATTTTTTCGTTGGAGTACCTAGTACATGAAAACCGTGTCGACTCAATCAGTCCTACTCCTTTCTCTTTTTTAAATTCAAGTTTTGTTCTGGCTATCTGTATATAGATTGCCCACATTTCCCGATTTTTTGCCAGGTTTTCTTATAATCAACACAATGAGTGACCTGTCATTCATCGTTTATATGTTGTTCTGTGTCGGATTGTGTTTCATTCGAATGTTATACGGATTACTCTTACTGGTCTCTTCCTTTGATCTATTTGGCTTTTGTTGTCACTTTTATTCGTATTGTTTATTGGTCTCTTTGTCGGGCAACGGATGACAGTGTTTACAAGAGTACGTTGCCCAATATGTTATTCTTGTTTGACGCCTAGCATCCATGACAAAAAGGATACATGGCTGTAGCATTGTTCAACATTTAGCAAGTGAATTCCGCTCAAACCGGTTTGAGGAGTCTTACTTTGAATATATAAAATGTCTTATAACTACTGAATTCTTCCAAAAGGACAAACTTATTTGACAGTAACGTTGTGTTTCGTATATCTTTGATTGACTTGAGACTATTTATTGAAATGTTTATACATGTTACTTTTTTCTTTGCATATAAATCAAGTGAAAATTAAAAAATTACATGTACACATAATTCGTTTTCATTTTCCCATCCAACACTTAATTAAAAGTTAATTAAAGATTGTCTGTACAGTACAATCCTTTGTTTGGTAAGTTTTCCACCCATTCCCACATGAATTTTTACTTTTTCTTACCTGATATTTTAAAAGTGGGAATAGGAGGAATGTACCGAAAAAAACTTTTGATTTGGATTTAACTTTTGATTTAAATGATAATTTAATTGAATGTGAAAATGAAGTTAAATTGTTAGGAGTTACCATTGATTATCAACTTAAGTTTAACACTCATATTGCAAACATATGTAAAAAAGCCTCAAGACAATTAAATATTTTAAAGCGGGTTGGAAAATTCTTAAACAGATTAGGGCGTCTTACTATCTATCACTTTTTTTATTTTATCAAACTTTAATTACTGCCCAGTAACATGGCATTTTTGTAGTGATCTTAATACTATAAAGATGAAAAAAATCCTGGAAATGGCCTTGAAATTTATTTAAAATGACTACAATAGTCATGTGAAGAACTTTTACTTAAATCAAAATTGCCATCTTTGGAAATTAGACGAATCAGAACCATTGCTCTAGAAACCTTCAAAATTTTGAATGAACAATCACCTTTATATCTTAATGAATTAATTGAAATTAAACAAAATAAATATTCTTTTAGGTACCAAAACACAGCCAAAATTCCAAATGCAAAGACAGCAAGGTATGAACTAAATTCTTTTAAATATTTTGCTGCTAAAACTTGGAATGATTTACCGGAACTATTTCGATCAGAAACTTCTTTTCTTCAGTTTAAAAATCTTTTAAATTCTTGGAACGGTAAATCATGTCACTGCTCTGCTTGCTTATCATAATAGTTTCTTTTTTTAGTAATTATTCATTTTTGAGTTATTTGCATCATTTTTAGTTATTTGTTATTTTATGTGCGATAGCTTTTGTTATTCTTGCTGTGCTTGCTTTTTGCTGTTTCAATACTAATCTAACGCAAATTGCTTTTAGTGCTTCATAGACAATATTGCCGACTTTATCTGCTAATAACATAATATTTATAATGTATGTGCTTTTTATTTATGAGCTTTGATTTTGTAATGTGTGTGCTATGTGTTTGTAATTGTTTGTAATGTATGTGCTATATATTATGTGATATATGTAATGCATGTGCTATATGTGTTTCTAATGTATATAATGTATTGTTATTCATGTATAGTCGATACAAAAGCTCACTAGAGCTTGTGTTGTATGTTTGTGAATAATCGGCTTAAGATAAAACTTTGAACTGAATTGAATTGAACCGGAAGTGGACAAATTGTAATTTCTAAATTATGTTAATTAATCATTTATCTATTTTTTTTTAGATTAAAGTTGAATTTCTTTTTATGGAAGCATATAACTATCTTTTTGCACCGTTACATTCATTGAATGTAAACATTCAATTTTTTCGTTGGAATACCTAAGAACTGGTAATTGAGAAGAAAACCAATACCGGAAGTGGACAAATTGTAATTTTTAAATTATGTTAATTAATTCTTAATCTAACTTTTTTTGGAGATTAAAAGTTAAATTTCTTATTATGGAAGCAGATAACTATCTTTTTGCACCGTTATATTCATTGAATGCGAACATTCAATTTTTTCGTTGGAGTACCTAGTACATGAAAACCGTGTCGACTCAATCAGTCCTACTCCTTTCTCTTTTTTAAATTCAAGTTTTGTTCTGGCTATCTGTATATAGATTGCCCACATTTCCCGATTTTTGTCAGGTTTTCTTATAATCAACACAATGAGTGACC
>MJUU01004420.1:60437-85601 GCA_002080025.1 Modiolus philippinarum | reverse complement strand
TGAAGAACTTTTACTTAAATCAAAATTGCCATCTTTGGAAATTAGACGAATCAGAACCATTGCTCTAGAAACCTTCAAAATTTTGAATAAACAATCACCTTTATATCTTAATGAATTAATTGAAATTAAACAAAATAAATATTCTTTTAGGTACCAAAACACAGCCAAAATTCCAAATGAAAAGACAGCAAGGTATGAACTAAATTCTTTTAAATATTTTGCTGCTAAAACTTGGAATGATTTACCGGAACTCTTTCGATCAGAAACTTCTTTTCTTCAGTTTAAAAATCTTTTAAATTCTTGGAACGGTAAATCATGTCACTGCTCTGCTTGCTTATCATAATAGTTTCTTTTTTTAGTAATTATTCATTTTTTAGTTATTTGCATCGTTTTTAGTTATTTGTTATTTTATATGCGATAGCTTTTGTTATTCTTGCTGTGCTTGCTTTTTGCTGTTTCAATACTAATCTAACGCAAATTGCTTTTAGTGCTTCATAGACAATTTTGCCGACTTTATCTGCTAATAACATAACATTTATAATGTATGTGCTTTTTATTTATGTGCTTTGTTTTTGTAATGTATGTGCTATGTGTTTGTAATTGTTTGTAATGTATGTGCTATATATTATATGATATATGTAATGCATGTGCTATATGTGTTTCTAATGTATTGTTATTCATGTATAGTCGAAACAAAAGCTCACTAGAGCTTGTGTTGTATGTTTGTGAATAATCGGCTTAAAATAAAACTTTGAACTGAATTGAATTGAACCGGAAGTGGACAAATTGTAATTTCTAAATTATGTTAATTAATCATTTATCTATTTTTTTTAGATTAAAGTTGAATTTCTTTTTATGGAAGCATATAACTATCTTTTTGCACCGTTATATTCATTGAATGTAAACATTCAATTTTTTCGTTGGAGTACCTAAGAACTGGTAATTGAGAAGAAAACCAATACCGGAAGTGGACAAATTGTAATTTTTAAATTATGTTAATTAATCCTTAATCTAACTTTTTTGGAGATTAAAAGTTAAATTTCTTATTATGGAAGCAGGTAACTATCTCTTTGCACCGTTATATTCATTGAATGCAAACATTCAATTTTTTCGTTGGAGTACCTAGTACATGAAAACCGTGTCGACTCAATCAGTCCTACTCCTTTCTCTTTTTTAAATTCAAGTTTTGTTCTGGCTATCTGTATATAGATTGCCCACATTTCCCGATTTTTGCCAGGTTTTCTTATAATCAACACAATGAGTGACCTGTCATTCATCGTTTATATGTTGTTCTGTGTCGGATTGTGTTTCATTCGAATGTTATACGGATTTTCCTTACTGGTCTCTTCCTTTGATCTATTTGGGCTTTTGTTGTCACTTTTATTTGTATTGTTTATTGGTCTCTTTGTCGGGCAACGGATGACAGTGTTTACAAGAGTACTTTGCCCAACATGTTATTCTTGTTTGACGCCTAGCATCCATGACAAAAAGGATACATGGCTGTAGCATTGTTCAATATTTAGCAAGTGAATTCCGCTCAAACCGGTTTTAGGAGTCGTATTGAACTTACTATGAGGTAGGAGTGTTTACTCTTTGTTGAAGATCTCATGGTGACTTCAAGATGAAGAACAACAATGAAAGCACGGTTCCATTAATCTTTATCTTAATCTTACCATGTATTTATAGGGAGTTTGTCCATGTATATTTACACCATATCCCTTTATTTGTTCCTTATGAACTTCATGTAAGCATGTTCGTATGTGAGAACCGAACCATCAGTCCGTGCTATTTCTTAGAGTTGCATCTTACAACGGATGATTGGACTTGGAATACTAGCTACATTTCCTTCTGCTTCAAAATTTGCTTGACGGGAACTATATCTGAATAACAAATTCACGAAGTTTCGTTTCTGCATATGCACATTTGGACATCTCAAGTCTCTTCAGTTCAGGTCAAATCAAAAACACTTTTGAAGTCCATAACCAAAATATGTGTCAAAGCTAAAGACAATTAACCAATGTGATCTTAATAGAAAAGCCAATATTAATTTAAGGACAGAGTTATGCATGAGGTAGATACTCCTTAATTTTAAACAAAATTTCGATAATTTTGATATTGCAACTTTCAAAATAAAATCGATTTTCGGGCCAGCATACCGAAGTTAGATACTAAATGATATTCCAGCAGGATTGCTAACTTCAAAACTTATTGCATTTAGATGTTTTGTTATTTTAATGCGATTTATATATTAATATCATAAGTTATATATTAAATATTTTCATCAAAATGACGTACTTTATGGCTTCATGTAAAACCATTTCCCATTGCTAATATGAAAATATGTTCTAAATAGCAAGATAGTTCACATTGCAGAGCTAGATTAATATTTGATAATGTTGAAAATATATTATCTTAACAATTATCATCAAAGGAACTATAAAACAACGTAATGGCTTAATTCAACGACATAATATGTTTTTGGCTCATTAGAAGAACTTATTTTCCGTCATGATACATGAAAGCACTTTTAAAATACGATCATTTTTTGAAGAAACGACATTTTACCTTCCTTAATAAAATAATATTTGTTTTCCAGACTTCATAAATGTAGTTCAGGCTTCTCAAAAGATAGACGCTAGACTTTTGACTAAACCAAAATTGCAGTGAAAATAAATTAACCCCTTTTCAACAAGCGTACACTTGTTCCTTGACACATTTGATGTTAAATTCATATTTCTTGGTAATAACAACGTTTCTGCCCTGGCATACGACGTGTATGTATCTCAGCCGATACAATATGCAAGATCATAATAACATCCTCTCTGCCTTTTGATTTCACTATCACTAATTTCCCTTTCCTTGAAGGCGACATTCCTCTAGCTCCATCCTACGGGGTGTATATTTCTCAACTAGTACGATTGGCACCCGTTTGTTCTACTCTTGACGATTTAATAAAAGTAACCTTACTATCACAGCCAAACTTTAACAACAGGGGTTTATAAGTTGTTGAATACATTTAAGAAGTTTTATAATAGAAATAACAAAATACCGAGGTTACTGTGAATTTAGGTTCTGCATATGCGCATTCCGACAACGTATGTCTCATCAGTGCAGATTAAGTCAAAATGTTTGGAAATCCATTTGATATCTACATATGGCGTTTCTAATCCTCGTTTTACGGAAATGTTGTTAAAATGGCAAAAAATGATTTAAGATCCAGAAAAGCTAGGACGTAACTTACATTCTTTACGTAATGGGGGATATCGACAAGATACTGTGCTTGAATCCGTAAAATTAGCTTTGAGATCTAGTAATCTGAAAATTTTACACACATACTTGCATGGCCTCTCACGGATACTGCCGATGCCTACTGAAATATATGATGGTAATTGACCAAACCATTTGGGAAGTTTTGAGTGTGATTTTTCTTCCGTAGTGCGGCAGTGTTTTACTAGCAGACTAGCACCCCTTGACCAATCTTTCAGAATTACGTATTGTCAACTTCTCTCCTTTCAAGATTGTGGTCATGGAGTTAGTAGTCTACCTCTATTGGGTTTTATTCGTATGTTTATTGTACTATAGGGAAACGGGACAGATAAAGGGGAGGTTTGCGTACCTATAAACCGGTTAAACTCTATACTGGCTTTTACTAGTGCCCGATACCAAGGCCGGCTGTCCCGAGTTCCTGTCGCTGTTTACGTTTATCTTTTCTGTTGTTTGCGTTTTTCCTGTGTAATTCCCTGGCAGATTGAGGCATGTGATTGTAATTTCAGTCATTGCAGATGTTTCCATTTATCCCCTGTTCTTTATGTATCTCAGCTGATGCAATAAAATAGACGGTAATAAAATCCACTCTGCTCTTGAATGCGGCAGATAGGTATCTCAGCTGATACAATATAATAGATACAGATTAATACATGAGCATTTCCATATTGGCCTGGTTATCATCCCGAGACACCTATATCGGCCCGAGACGTAGTCGAGGGACAATGTGGGTCGAGGGATGATAATCAGGTCAATGTGGAAATGCANGCCAATATGGACCGGAAGTCGTTTATTTTGTCTGAGATGCACGAGGAGCATAAAATAACCTATTATTTTCCCGGGGTGTGAAAATATGGACAGTTTACTTCCGGTCATATTGATCATGCATAAACGCTTTTATTTCTACTAAGTATGTAATAAATAAATCGTAATAATATCCATTCTGTCCTTCCATACGGCAGATATGTATCTCGGTTGATTCAATTTGCTAGACAGTAATAACATCCATTCTGCCTTCCTTACGGCAGATATGTATCTCGGCTGATACAATATGCTTAATGCTTAACAGTAATGACATCCATTCTGCCCTTCCATACGGCAGATATGTATCTCGGCTGATACAATATGCTGGACAGTAATAACATCCATTCTGCCTTCCATACGACAGATATGTATCTAAGCTGATACAATATGCTAGACAGTAATGACATCCATTCTGACCTTCCATACGGCAGATATATATCTCGGCTGATACAATATGCTAGACAGTAATAACATCCATTCTGCCTTCCATACGGCAGACATGTATCTCAGCTGATACAATATGCTAGACAGTAATGACATCCATTCTGCCCTTCCATACGGCAGATATGTATCTCGGCTGATACAATATGCTAGACAGTAATGACATCCATTCTACCCTTCAATACGGCAGATATGTATCTCAGCTGATACAATATAACAAATCATAATAACATCCATTCTACCTTTGAATACGGCATATATGTATCTGAGCTGAAATATGCTAGATCGTAATGATATCCATTCTGCCCTTCCATACACCAGATATGTATCTCAGCCGATACAATATGCTAGATAGTGAATAATACATGGCAAAATCCATATCACAAGCCATATCATTCCGAGTTACCAATATCAGCCTGAGGGCCTTCGGCCCGAGGGATGATATTGGTCGAGGTATGATACGGCATGTGATACGGATTTTGCCATGTATTATACAGTTTATCATATATTTAAAAAGACGACTACTTACATCTAATCCCAAAAATACAGTCAAAACTTGAAATTGGTAAGAACAAATGCATGTATTCTGTGAAGATGGGCGGAAAGGACTGGAAGATAGATGGAATAAAATCTAATATGTAAAGGGAAAAGGTTTGGTAGATTTTTATTAACCGATCCTCATAAAAAATTTTTGTTAAGCAAAATTTTTTAACCCCCAAATTTTTTTTACCCCCAAAAATTTTTTTACCCCCAAATTTTTTTACCCTACCAATTTTTTTTTAAATAGCCGAATTGAAAAAAAAAGTTTTGAAAAAAGGGTATGATATAGGTCTAGCCATGCAATAAAGGGTATGTGATAAAGGGCAAGCCATGCGATAAAGGGTATGACGTCATAGTGTGAATACGGAATGAAAGTCATGCACTGTATCACATATTCAAAACGTCTGTATTATTACTAAACAAATGATAAATATAGATTATTACATGGTATTTTTCATATCACGCCTTTTATCAGCCCTAGGTCCTTATATCAGCCCGAGAGCCGTCAGGCATCGAGTACAAATAAATATGATATTTCCCGATAATTAGTACTTATGTTTTTACTACCAACAATGATTGGAACTTAATCTATTAAGGCGAGAAGAAAGTAAACAGCTTTGCCTTATTTGGTATATCCGTGACCTCAGAAGAGAATTTACATTATGACGTCAAGATTTCGGTTTTGAACAAGTCGCCGCTGCGTCTTTTCTTCGTTCAAAATCAATGGCCGGTAACCAGCATACCTTGCAACTACCAAAAATATTCGTAGGATAGTAATATCGTCTAGTAAATACCACCATAGCAAAACAAATTATAACATTTGTACTTTTGTTATTTTATATTAATTTAATGTGACACCATTGTATGCAATATTTGTCGTATTGGCGGAAACACACGAACTAGCATGTGATAAAGCCTCCGAGTAGTGACGGAAAGGCATGCGATAAATACCGGAAGTAAGCTTGATAAAGCTTTATCAGCCCGCTAACTGTCTTTACGTCTATCATTTCAATTATTTTCATTATAAAAGATATGATTCATCGTGAGGTGAAAAATAGCATTTATTTAGTCCAAGTATATGATAAATCGTAATATTATATACTCATTTAAATATCTATAATCTGATTTGTTCAAATCTAGTCACATGGCATTTGAGATGTCGCTGGGTCAACCGGCTAGCGTTGGTTGGATAGGAAGGTCAAACGGTGAACAAGAAAATTCGTCATCACCCTAGATAGTGTGTGACCCAGCGGTTTCTCTCCTCTCGAAATTAAGGTCACCCTCGAGCAAGCTCTCGGGTGACTTTAATATCTCGGGGAGAGAAACCGCTGGGTCACACACTATCTAGGGTGGTAATTGTATAATAACATCCATTCTGACCTTCCATACGGTAGATATGTATCTCAGCTGATATAATATCCGTAATCGTAATAGCATCGATTCAATCCTTCCATACGAGATACATGCATCTCAGCTGCTGCGAAATACTACAGCATCTTTCCAAATACGAAGACTTCACAAACATGTGTTATATACTAACCAGGAAACTGTCCCTCCAAGGCTATGAGAAGGAAATTACTCAATAAATTTTATGGCCGCCAAAACGACGTATGTTGGCTAGTCGAATGTAACATACATATTTCGACTGACATTTCCACGTTTGACTAGATCAAACACAGTCTTTTCATTGGAACTATGAGCTCCGACTCATTGCTGGCTCCGATTTAACTTTGGACCTACAGGTGGTAAGTGCACAATTGGAGACACTTATCTTGTCGACGCACACAGGTCTCACTCCTTAGGCAGTGCGTGTGAAATTTACATCTAATTACTTACACTTAGATGGATTATAAGACTCGTAAAATGATATACGAAGCTTCCTTATATTTTCATTTTGCGGGGCCTGGATGGCGTAGTTTGTTTAGGTAGTTAAATTGAATAACAAAAAATAACAGCAAACACTTAAAATGGCCGAATAACACAGCCACATGCCACAGTGTACCAAGGAACTGCACTAGAAAAAAAACAAGTAAAAAAATAAAAGACAAACGTAAACAACGAGTTAATTTACCTGTTTGATCACTGTAGCCTGGGTTGCGAGTTCGCGCCCTGATTTGTAAATCATAAAAGGGTGCACTCGACTTACAACCATACATGATAAGGTATGTCAGTTACCTGCCCAATTCAGTGGTTCTCTCCGACTTTCTCCAACACTAAAACTGATCGCCACGATATAGCTGAAATACTGCAAAAAGTGGCGTAAACCTCATATAAACAAACAAACATAATTTTGCAATGTTTAATAATTTCACATCTTAGAGGTTCAACGATTGGTATTAAAACTGTAAGATATAACATTTTACACTTACTATGGGGAATAAACTACTTGTTCAATGTTAAAAGCCATTTGATTTCATCAAGATGATAAAAAACTAAAGGGTTATCAAATTCCTGTATGTTTCCTATACAATTAATTTCTTTATTATTTAATGGTTGTTTATTCAATATTTTGTTTTTCTGATATTGACGTCATTTGTTCTGTATTTCGTGTTTTTTTGTTTAAGAATAAAGCACCATTCATCAATACCTTAACAATAAGTTTGTCACATATTTATTGTGCCCACATCTCATGATCTTATTTTTGGCTTGATGAGTGCCCTGTGGTTGTTTAAATGTTGTGATCGTCTTCCGTCATTTTGTCGGGCAACGGGTTACAGGGATTGTAAGATCACTTTGCCATTTATGTTTACGTTTATTGCTGACCCTGCATCCATGGGTAAAGTCACATGGCTGTAGCGTTGTTTGACATTTAGCCATGAATTCCCGCCCAAACCGGTGCTAGGGGCCGTCTTGAACTTACTATGAGGTGTGAGTAAAGTTAATTGTTGAAGGCCCCATGGTGACTTCAGGATGAAGAACATCAATAAAAGCGTTGTTTCCTTGCTTTGTTTCGCCATGTTTTGCAGAGAATTTGTCTCATTAGCATTTACTCCATATCCCTTCATCGTTAATTTTGTAGGAAAAAATATCACAAAACTACGTGATAACAATTATTTTATTTCTAGAACAGAGCGTCGATTACTGTTCAAGTTACCGACATCAGGAACAGGGAAAGAGAGGTCTCACGAGAACAGGTTAAAACAAACGGGTACTGACGCACGAAAGAAAAACTTGAAAGCTAAACATGGAATGAAGCAGAAACAGTCCATGCATGTAAATATCAGCAAAATTTATAGGAGGTTGAAAAAAAATGAATAAGAGGTGTAAACCAGTGGAGCGGAAAGCGTCACATGTTGTTCAAGAACATGGAAATGTTTTTATTGTCACATTCGGTACGACTATTCTGTTAAAAATATATATAACCACGAAATATCAGGCACAGATGGTAATTTTGGACGATTAAATCCCTTCAGTACTTCTTGAATCAACACCTTTTTGAGGTAGCTAATCAGAAACGACGATGCTTGTGTTTCAGGGTAATAATTACTTCTAAGTGATTGTTTAGTGGTACCGAGTAGCCGATTTCATCGGCATTTGTACTTTCTCTTTCTGAACCTTTGAACAAAAACTATATATATTGAAAAAGGAAATGAAACAATTTATAAATTTATAAATTTATTCGAATACTCGTATGCATGAAGAACATCGATGTTATCTTAGAAATGAACTTTCCCTGAGTTAATGCAAATATCAAATCATTGTTGTGTTAACGATGTACACACTTTTGGCTAATGATATAATATAGTATTGATTTTGGTATAACGGTAACATGTTATAGAGTATGGCTTTCAGATAACGGATAATTTTAAACTGTATCAACCCTGCATTTTCATACAAATATGTTTCTGTGGAATTTTTAAAAGAATACAGGAAAGCACTTCAAACACACACCAAACGTTGATTCTGTAAAAGAAAAAACAATTTGTATAAAATACTTATTCATAGCTATAGCTGGACGACTATAAACCCAATTCAAATGCTTTATGGTGATTCACTTCCAGTTTTTTCCACAGCCGTTCCTTTATATAACAATTTGTACTTATCCTCATGAAGTCGGGAGACTTATTGTTTTTGTTGCGTTTCTTATTATTTTGATTGTTGTCTTACGAGACTCAGTTGGTTTTTTTTTTTAAAGTTAAGTGTAGATGTGGCCAGAGGATATTTTCTACAAATACGTGCAAATAATATAATATCCAGTCGTCCAATAATTCCTTGATTTTCTGTAAAACGATACTTCTTTATAAACTAAGGAATGTTATAATTAAGGAATAGATTATTGAAGGCGGGCTCTATGCGAATTAGAACATAGGCAGACCTTATATTTGACAATATTTTATACCGAGCGATAGCGAGGTATAAAATGAAGACAAATATAAGGTCTGACCATGTTCTAATTCGCATAAAGCCCAACTGAGAAGAGAGTCATATTAGAATAAATAATATTAAAAGAGTATTGTCCTGGATAAAAGTTGTTCTCAGCTAATTTTGACTTGATGAGGACCCTTTTTTGGAGTTAGTTTCCGTCTGCTCATTACTTCTCACGTTTTTGGTTACTGATATCCAGATGTTTTATTTTATCTGCACTAAAGAGACATTGTCAACATAGCTATTAAAGGAAACGAACTACAATGTGCTGCAATATACACTTTGTCACTACTGATGCACAGCCTTCCTAACTGGAATTACTTCAGTTGTAATTCCAAATGTAAGAATATATATGATCTGATATTAATATTACAAAATAATAAAACTATATATGGATACCCCCTCCTAATGCAAAGCTCTCACTTGATTATATGTGGCTTCCTGTTAAAATATTTTATATCACTACTATTGCTTATTTGATCTTTGTCAGCTTTTAGGAATACTACACAATTTGTTTATGGTTTCGATATTTTTTATTTAGTCTGCGCTGAAAAACCATAAAAGGTCAAAATGAAATGAATTTGTCACTTTATACACAAGTGCACTTCGATAATATGGATAACATAATAATTCAAAGACCCTTTCATTAGCTTCTGAAACATTTGAAGTACACAGAAAAAAATTAAAAAACAACTTCACAATTGAATTTAAAATTTGAAGATTAGGCTCCTTGAACAAGCCGGCAGTTTAGCGGTGAACCCTTTTCGACCCATCATTCTCAATTACATTATTTGTTGCTTTTTTTTTCCTTTTCACGATTGTGGTCATGGAATTAATAGTCTACCTATATTGAGTGTTGCTTATATGTTAAGTACTGTATGGTTGTTATATTTCGCGGGGTTAATTTTCGCGCTATTCGCGTTTTACACGATAAGCCCGAAAATTTATACCCGCGAATATTTCACTGAAAGCCTAAATATATATTAACATAATGACTTTAAATAAGAAATCCGCGAATATAAAACCCCGCGAATAAACCCAAGACTTAATACCACGAAAATTTCGTACCGCGAACGGGATAGAGGAAGGAAAGGTTCGGATACCCATAAAACAGTTGAACCCTACTGCTATCTCTTACTGGTGCTAGTACCAAGTCCGACTATCCCGAGTTTCTATCGTTGTATTCGTTTGTCTTGTAATTTTTCTTTGCGTGTAGTTCCCTGGTGGATTATGGCATGTGATTGTAATCTTCAGCCATTGTAGGTGCTTCGTGCTATATTTTCTTTCTTAATATATATGATAATCGTTTAAGAAGCCCAACAAACCTGAACGGATCACTGAAAACTCTGAACACACATGTAATGCTCTCTATAAGAGATTTTTAATATGGTCTAATATATAATATATCTATGGTAAGGGACAAAGAGAGGGCCAGTAGTGAGATATGATAAACAGATAAATCTTTCTCGCAGAATGACAAGCAAAATTAATGCATTGCAAATTTTTCTGTCTTAAATGCGTCACTTTAGATATTTAGACAACTAATATCTACACAGTGCACTTAATACCCAAACATTTTAAAAATTAAATGTGTTACTAATCCATTAACTCAAGAGTTCAGGTGAAAATGACTTGTTGATGTTTAGGTATCGTATCTTAATCCAAATTCCGATATTTGTTTATTTGTTCATTTTAATGTTATATTCCTTTACTGGTTGGGAAAGCTATCTCAATCATAGAAAGCGTGTTTTATTTATTTCAAGATCAATCTGCCGAGACATCAGGACGAAAACCATCTTGACTTTTTATTGAACGATCTAGGAGATTCTGGGAAAAACGAGTACTTTTGTACTAATGATCTTTTATAATCATAATTATTGGCTTCAGGATTCTTCAGGGAGAGAGAATAAGCCAGTGAGAATTATCGAGTAAATGTTTTAGAAGTTATTATCGTTCATTTATAAAGTTACTGTTTTTATGTATGGCTATTAAATTTACATATTTCAGGAACTATATGAAGGCTACATATAAATATTGTATAAAGACAAAATACACAATTCTTTGACGGATACATACAACTACTCGTAGAAGAATACATACCTTTTGAAATCATTACTTGCTGATTAAATATCAGTAATCTAATATATGTGAAATTCAACGTCTGTATAATGCCACCCAATACAATGTAATATGCTGCTGTGGATTTTTTCAGTTTAACCATTCATTAATGACATTGTTTGTTGGTCTGTACGTGTACTAATTCCATGTTGAGAATTGCCGAAATATGTTTCATTAGTTGGTCGATTTGTTCCATGAAAGCGTTCAATTCGTACAACTCAGTCAGGCGTTAGCTTTCAATATAAATCTACATATGCAAGTCTGAACCACGTAGCAGATAAAGATATAATTATATACGACGGTCTTGCATTCCAGTTCAAAGACCAGCATGAATTTGTTGAATCGTTCATGGACCCTGCAATATACTTCAATAGTTCATGCGCCTTATTGCAATTAAAAAAACATCAACATATAAACTTTCACCTGTATAATATGCATGGCAGCCATTATGGACACCAACTTCATTAACGAATTTTCATTGTTGAATATGAGGAAAGATTTTTTCAATTTTAATGACGGGAGCAAATGATATTAGAAAATTGTCACAATATTCAACAAGGAGCTACATTATTAATACCATTGAATACTAAATGAATTTTTTTTATCCATGTTCCATCATAATGATCTTGTGGACCACTATAAGTTCTCTGTTTCCATAAAACAGCTAAGACACCAAGAAACAGTGACATCGAACAAATACCACACAGAAAAGTAAAGCGGAGACACACATACAGATGAACCACAATCTATCAGGTGCACCGATAAAATAAACATCTCCTAATTCATATAAGATACCCACTTTGTTGAACATCTCAATTCCGATAGTAAAATTAAATCAAGTAGGAAAAAAAACAGGTAAGTTGTTATGTGACCCAAATGATCAAGTCGTTTTATTCCACACACTTCGATACAATGACATGCGGAGAGGGATTAAATTATTCGAGTCAGCTGTCATTGGGAAAGTTATATTGTCATCTGGGAAACAGATATCCCAAAGAGGTCCACGAGATCTGACGTCAACAATAAAACTTCTACAGTGATGACTTAAATAGACTATTAATTCATAAAAAATTGCTTTAATTTACAAATTGTATGTCTGATTGTAGCATAATACCAATAACAGAATAGAACTCGAAATGTATTTGTTCAACTTTTTTTTATAATTTCAAGATTTAAATACAATCCGACTCTTTATTTAATTTTAATTATCTTCATTCAGACTTCAGACAGAAGTAATTGTTACGCAATTCTTTGTTGTTATTAATGTCTGCATCAACAATTCGTTGCCTGATATTCCTGATATTTCTTCATTATATCAATTATTCTGAGATTTAAATAAAACCCAATTTAAAACCACAATATTCTTTAGCATGTATGCAAATGAAAAATCGAGGTGTCATCTTTGATATACCTAATAAGATATTGCTAGACAAATATTCTAAATCATCAACCAGGGTAATAAGTTTGTCGCAAACCGAGTCCAGTTCAACTGATAACGGGAAAAGAAACTTAATGGATCACGTACATGCTAATTACACTAGATAAACCTGTGACATATCTTAGTGATTTATCTTCACAAGTGTACATCCTCATATCTTATTACTGTTTTTTCCTATAGAGACTGATATAGTGACTTTTCATTATTCATGAACATCACAGACTCCAGATCTCTAGTGTATGTAAAATATATGTTCTGACACCCAAAAGTCTGCAAGCTTTGATAAAAACAAATTGATTTCTATAGCTATATAAAATGTATTTAGCACTCAAAAATAAATAAATCAAAATACAATATTTGTAGACACGAAAAATATTGTTTCAACTCTGACCGACACGTGTATCTTCAGATGCAGCGTTTATCGAACCTTCAAGGCATTCTTTTCTTACATGTCTTATGCCTGGTAAAAAAATCGTGTCCATAGATACATACATCAGTAGAATCCAATCTCGTATGACCACTACACTCTGAATTTGAGAAATAGGAACAATATTCAAACTCATAAATAAAGCGGACAGCACTTTCGTCACTGAAAAGTTAAATTACAACGAGTCCAAAAGTATTATGCAGAGGGATCAAATGTAACGACTGCATTAAGAGAAAAAAAAACAAATAGTTGACCCTTAAAGAGCAATATGACCTATATTTTTCAATTAATTTTGTTCCAAAACAATTCATTATTTCAGGTTATAAGATGCAGAAATTAAGTAGTTTCAAGTCCAATATCCCGTAAAAATAAAATGTTCAAAAATTAAAGACAACAATGTAACATATGAATTAATTAATTGCTGACTAGCAAAGCATTCTCGGGATGATACGTATGCATTCAACCTCAGGTCAAATGCTCTTGATACATGCTTAACGGAATTGTTTATACTTACAACATGTCATGGTCCGATAAAAGCATGTGCAATGTGCAAATAGAAGGTTTGAACGATAAGTTTGAAATTATTGTTTAAATTGCCAAAATAATTATGTCCTAATTATTTTTAAACACGGGAGCGCTATAATTGTTTGAATGATTGATTCAAAAATAACCTAATGTGTACATTGCACTGGTCACGATTTTACCTCTTCTTTATTACGTTAGCTTTCTGTATATACTGGCTCCTTTCAAATCATAATACAATCGAGCATATGGTAAACTGCTAACCAACGCCGGAGACGGAAAATAAAAGGAGTGCTAATTCGTGAAATTCTTTTCGCATTTACCCGGATTTGCTTTTAAACTACACTGAGCAAGTAATCCGAAAAGTTGTGTGTAAACCAGCAACCGCATCACATTTATGTCAAGTGTAGACACAGATCACCAAGCTAAAGTTTGCCGACAACCGCATCCCATTTATGTCAAGTATAGACACATATCACAAAGCCGAAGTTTGCCGAAAACCGCATCACATTTATGTCAAGTGTAGACACATATCACCAAACCGAAGTTTGTCGATTGTTGGTACATTTGTTTATGCTGACTATATATGTCAGGTCCGCTTTCTGTGTCGAACATTAATAACCTTTCAAAATTGGTTTAATAATCGAAATTATGTATTATTCTTGCCGTATTATCCATTAAAGTGTATATATATATGTCATATATCTGATATCATTTTCTGGACATATGGATGCGACACAATTCATTTTAGAGCTTCTAAAAAACTATTTGATGAAAAACTGCTCATATTGCTTTAATATGGTCAAATTAATTGCAGTGTTGAAGTGGAATCATCGTTCAGATTGTTCGTTGATTTAGTCAGAACCAGCATATTTTATTACGTTCTGTTTTTTCTTCTTCATTTTTTGATTATGTATACTGGATTATCTGTTTTCTAAGGTAATTTATTCAAGATGATATGAAAGGTATAAAACAGATGATTTTTTTTTGTTTTTGTTTTAATGTTCTCATTGAAAAATTAGGTGAAAAACAATGGGCGCCAAATTGTTTCCAAATCAAATATTTTGAACATACGTTATGTCTATTAAATAAAAATAATACCATAGTCCAGTAATAATTTGATTAGTTAGTACGAACCCTACATCAATGTTTTAGCCAAACGTTAGTATCAAATCATAGTTTAAGCTTAAAAAACCCATGATCAGCGCAAAGTAGTGAAAATTCAGGGACAAAAGTTTAGGAAAAGATATGTTTTTACAATATAGAAGTTTTTTAGTCGACAAGAAAAACAAGTTTAATAGGATTCAACTATGAATGAAGTTACTACTGATGACACTCAACAGATTCAAAGGAGGTTATAATTTGTGCTTTACAAATGCTATGAATATTAGCATAAATAAGGTATAAAAAGTAAGTTTATGAGTCTGATTTTTTAACTGAATCGTTAAAAATGACCAAAATTTGTATAACACAACATATAAACCCCTTCGAAAGGATATTTTGAAGTAAAATATAAAAAAGGATAACTTGGTCATTTCTAAGAGTGATTCGAAACTGCAGACTTACAATCTTACTTTTGATACATTATTTATGCTAAACTTCATTAATTTTGTATAACGCAGTATATCAACTTCTTCAAAAGGATATTATTAAGTAAAATAGAAGAGTGAATCAAAACCGCAGACTAAAGCTCTTACTTTTGATTCCTTATTTTCTTTCTAAGATCATGAAATTTGTATAACACAACATATAAACTCTTTCAGAAGGGTATTACGAAGTAAAATTTGAAAAAAAAATGAATTATTTCGTTAATTTTTGAATACAAAGTTTAAACCTGGCACAAAAATGTAACTTATCATATCTTCTTTCTTTCTCAAATTTATAAAATTAGTGTATCGCCACGCATAAAACTCTTTGAAAGAATACGACTAAATAAAATTTCCAAAAAAGCTTGTATTGCTCATATTTGAAATTTGAGTTGAAACCACAAACAAAAAATCTTCCTTGTTATACATTATTATTGCTAAAATTCATGAAATTTGTATAACTCAACAAAAAAGAAGCCATTCATTTTCTGACGGAAAGTGCAGTTATCGTTGGAAGTGCTGAATACCACGTATTTGGCGAAATAATATGTATACCGATCGGAAAATGCAGTTTACGTGGGATATACCTGGTATTTTGCATATAAACCCTGGTTTTCAAGTGAAATAATAGGCATACCGCATTTTTTACTATGGCGTGTCATGAAGCTTTCATAACACGGGAGTTATTTATTTTATTTACACCAAGGCGTTTTTTCATGTAAATTAATTCCGTTCGTAACGTAATTGTATCATTTGAAAGAATATCATACATACCTCTTTTCTCAATAGCTGACTTTTCTTCTGAAACAAAAATATACATTAAACCAAAGCATGACACAACAAATAGAAGATTTTAACAATAATAAATAATGACAAGAATATTCGAATTTGAAAATACACAGAAATAACAAATTAAATACCAGCAATTTGGAGCTGAAACTCGAAAGCCTGAAAGTCTAAATTCGTAGTCATCCAAAGAACTGCTCAATGGAGAATAACTAATTTATATGTTTTATTAAGAAATTAGAGAACTGATTTGATCAATGCTCTCAGGTAGTTCCGTAAGTACGTGAAAAAATCGAAAGGGGTAATTTTCGTATGGATGTCTAGTTCAGTATGTCTAATACATAATTAGGAAATAATACCTACAGAGACAAAATCCAACAACTGCAGCATAAAAACGTCTTTATTTATACGCTACACTGGGACTATAAAGAACTAATCCGATAAACAGGAACAGAAAGTACAATTTATATAGGTTATTCCGTTATACATGAAAATAATAGGAACGGGTGATTTTCGTGTGCACGTCTAATCCATTTGTTTTAAATAGCCAATATAGGTAAAGAAAATCCAAATCATTGATATCTTTGATAAATACTTTCGCGATTCGCGTCAAACACACTGAATTTTCTGATAGAAACAGGGACGTTAGTACTGTGAATATTTATATACTGTATGTTATTATCAACTTTATATAACATAACCTTCACTATTCAATTCACAAAACGAATATTGAAAGAAACTTACGCATTATATTTTATCGGAAGCACGCAGCTTATTTAAATTGACGTTACTAGGCATGTCCATCACGTGACGTCTTTCAAATGGTTTCATAAACATTCCAGCCACTTTTTGGCTTTCGAGTCAGAACATCGAACTTTATGAGGTGTATTTGAACAGTACCAGATGCACGTCTAGCACCAGTAATTCAGCGTGATTATAACGATCATAAAATGTTTGTAGTGAAAATTGAAAATAAACCATTTTTACATTAATGCATTAATGCATTAAGTTGGGTATTTATGAGGGAAACGGGTGGTTTTTGTCAGGTAGCTGGATGTAAAAAAGTTGAGATAATGATAATATCTAATTTATGCATCAGTTTTTTTATTCTAAATTCTTGATTCAAATTTCGTTAGAAATAAGTATTTCATTTCCAAAAATAATGCTCAACATTTTAATAGGTTAAAGTATATATTTTGATTTGTTGATTGAATGAATGTTATAACAAAATTATCGAACAGAATTGTTTAAAATCCAAATTATAACAAATTATTTTAGAAAGTCGACAACATATGTTTCTAAACTGCAGTCAAATGAAAACATTTTGCCCAGTGAATGACAACAGCCAATAAAAATAGTGTTAGTATTTTTAAGCTAAGATCTTCCTGGTTATCTGCATATCAATGGAACACTCATAATGGCACCTGTTAAGTGTATACCTTATTTTTCATTTGCTTTCAGTTTATGATGGTCATATATATAAATCAGCTATATATCTTTTTAAAGATACGCAGAAAGTTCATATCAGGAAAGTTCAAGCGCCAAATAAAAAATGGTACAATGAAAGGGTTTAATGCTGAGGCAAATTAAGCTGCATGAACAATGTAAACTATTTCGATTTACTTAATATGTATAACTGTATTGGGTTTGATCCTTAAAATATTTAATTTCACAATAAAATACTTATAAAAGATCTTTTTGAAACAACGACAGCAGAATATATAACAATATGTATTTGTGAAACACTACATATGCCCCCAGATTCTAGTAACTGCGAATTTTATCACTTTTTCACCTC
Source organism: Modiolus philippinarum (assembly GCA_002080025.1). Taxonomy (NCBI): domain Eukaryota; kingdom Metazoa; phylum Mollusca; class Bivalvia; order Mytilida; family Modiolidae; genus Modiolus; species Modiolus philippinarum. The sequence goes on along the minus strand of MJUU01004420.1, from coordinate 67,512 downwards.
TGTGACCTTTACTTCGCTCTGAGCATTTTTGTTTTTGGCACATTTATGTTCCTTTTGACTAGACCTATACACTTGCCAAGTATTAAATTTCTATTTTACATAGTACAAAAGTTATTTATTTTCTCAATAAAAACTTCCTATTTAACCCTTTATTCTGAAATGGATGGAGCCTCTTGTTTTTAATTGTTCAATGTATATGTTTAAACTTGCTGTGAGAACATTCAGAAAAATACTGCATCAAGATCGGAGAAAAAAATTCATTTTTTCCGTTTGGCGCCCTTTTGGATTCTTGTTTCTAAAAATGGTAAATGCTTCCACAAAGTCGTCGGCATACTCCATGTGCAGCAAACCCCGTCTAAATGTGACAAATAATAAGGATTTTAAAGTCAAATATGGGAAAACTGTTAATTTAACCCCTTTTAAACCTATGTGACCTTGACCTTTGACCTGACCTTTTTTTCTTTGCATATTTATGTTCTTGTTGACTAAACTATACACTTGCTAAGTATGAAAGGTCTATCTTACATAGTTCAAAAGTTATAGCCAAGGTTGAAGTTTCGGACGCACAGACACACAAACATACAGTCACACACACAGGACAAAAACAATATACCCCCGATCCTCGATCTTAGGGCATAAAAGGTTGGTCTATTTTAAGTACACTGACCATAGTTATTATCATACGAAAAATATAAAAATTTACAACTCAATAAGAAACATACCATCTAAAACATGAACCGTAATCATATCAGTCCTAGCATCTGGGCCTCTGCATACATATATCCCTTTATCACTCATATAAGAACGTCTTATGTCTAAAGTACTATATAAAGTTCTTTTCTGACTATCTACTTCGTTGTATATTCTGACACGTGGCATAGTTCGATGATTAACAATATGTCCGTTAATAAACCAATCGACGCCGTCTGGAGCGAAGTCTTCACCAGTTGCATTACACGTTAGGAAAATTCTTGAACCTTTGCTAATAAAATTTTTTCCAGACATTACTATCTCTGAAATAAATAAAGAAATATGATGGCAGCAAAATAATTAAATAAAACAATACCAAAGAAGAAAATGCTTTTATAATTTAACATTGCTTAGTGTTGTAGCTCCCTAGTTGAGCAAATTGGAACTCGGTTGCAACAGTATTTAGATACAAAGTGTTGCTTAAGGTGGGTTGTTCTAAAACTGTGCATCCGTCTTGCGCATGTGATGAAAATTAGAACTCGCCATTAAAATGTTCTAAATATGATTCTGCATAGTTCAATGATAATAGATAAAATCAAAAGTGCTGCAATTGTGCAATATATTTCACTTTTTGAAGACTTTTATTTGATAAAGGGGAGAATAATAAGGGAAAATCACATTTTCACGATTTTTTTCAAAAATATGATCGGCGACCATAATTTTTTTATTTCATATTTCCAAAACCATTTCTTTAACACAGTTTATACTACATGTTCACTAAAATCTATCGTTTTATTCATGTAAAAATATAAAATAATATTTTCTCCCTACATCCCTACATAGACTATATTAACAAGTGCAAAATCTTGCTTTTTTCGGAAGCTTCTCTCGGAAAAACCAGTTTGGTGACCAATTGATTTTTTACTAAAAATTTGAAGTGCATTTAATAAACTTTCGAACACAGAAAAATAAGAAAAATCTACCGTTTTGTTTTTTAGTATCCTGAACCACCTTAAGCCACAATTTATAGAATTTTAGACTATCAGAGAGAGAATAACTGTACGCCAAATATAAATAAGCAATATTCATAATGATTCAACACAATGCTGCAAACTCTCGACAACATAAAACTTTTAGCAGAACGAGTTAAAAATGGCCTGGATGGCCGAGGGTAGTTAGTTTACCTGTAAAATCACTGTAGCCTATCACCTCCGCATTGGGTTGTGAGTTCGCTTTGTAAATACCAAAAAGGTGCACTTAATTTGCAACTGCACGTGATAAGGTGCCAGTTAGTTGCCAAAGGTCAGTGGTTCTCTAGCGTCCTCTACCCTATAGGTGACCGTCACGACCTAGCTGAAAAACTGCAGAAATTGCCATTAAATCCAGTCCTGGTGAAAATGGCACTAATCCCCATTAAAAAAAATTGAAAAACTAATAGAAAATAATGACTTACGTGGTCTAATAATGTCTGAAAAAGCAAAACGAAAACAATCGTAATAATATTTATTTCTAGTACTGGGTAACTGGGAAATATTTTTTAAATAATTCAATTCTGTTTGAATGAATTTAAAAATTTAGGGGTTGACAACTTTAAAAATTATCACCAGGATGTTTTGATGTGAAAATGAAAAAAAAACATTACACATTTGGAATTTTACACAGAATTACTTTTTTTTCACATACTCTATTAGTTACATTTTGTTTGACCTAATCAAAATGTAAAACATCTATGCATATGTTAATGGTATTAACATTTTCTTTCTTTTTAGACTTCTTTTGGATTATGGCTTTCCATGTTGCTTGATTCTAATGCTGCTGATGAGATGTTACTCCTTCAAACACGTGTACAGCATAATGAAATTCACCGTTTAGTATGCAACTTCGGTATTTATTTTATTTTGAAACCATTGTGCCGATTCCACTGCTGTTGACCAGATGTTCCCGATGGTATTCACCAGCCAAATAGTCAGACTTGGTTCATATGAAGAAAGTACCTTGCGTATTATAGAAATTTACAGCTTATATCAAAATTTTAGTGCCCTTTAAAATACTGAGGCTTCATTACGTGAATGGCACTCGGCGGATGTCCTTTGTACTGGACTTGGCCCCCTATTTCTATTTCGATATTTCGATATTTTTGGTAATGAATACATTGTACTTATTTTTTACTACTTTTGGATTATGGCTTTCCATGTTGTTTCATTCTAATGCTGCTGATGAGAGGTTATGCCTTGAAACACGTGTATAGCGTAACGAAATTTAAAATGGAAACGAAATACATCATTACGAAATTCACAATGGAAACTTAATGTACAAAAAGAAAACAAAATACCAGAATTGCAGCCGGTGTGAATGGTATTTCGGCAACTTATGCTTCTTAAGAGTAGAAAAAAATCAAGCATTTGGAAGACAAAAAATTAGAAGGCAAGAAAGAACCGATAGATAATGGGTCTTAAAGTGACGCAAAAATTAGCTAAGGACAGAACTTTGCATTAGGGAGACGCAAATTATTTAAGAAAAAACCATGTGATCTTCAGATAATTGTTGATAGTTGATCGTTTTTGGGTAAGCACCGAAATATTGGACAAATGTCTGCTGTAATAGTTCAACAGTGGAATCATCGAGCCAGTGGTAATAAAACAACAAAATACCGACATAGCAGCTTATATCAGTTTTGCAGATAACTATTTCAACAAAATGGAGATAAAACATTGGAAGACAAGACAAAAAAATGAATATAAAATGAAAGAGCAAATAGGGAACAAAAAAAAAACTAAAGTAACACAAAATCAGATAAAGACAGAGCTTTGTATGAGGGAACTATATACTACTTAGTTTAAAAACTAGTACCTGTTTTCTTTCTTATTTTTCTTTCACCTGCAAGACGAGATTAATCCTTATCATTGATGAATTTTACTTCAAAATCAATTTAATTAATTATCAATGATTTAAGATTATTTATTCATTAGTATGCATTGCTCTGTAAAATTTGTAGAGTTTCACATTATTTTGGGATCTTAAATAATATCTCTTCATCTGTTTTTGTTTGAGTATATGTGTTGCGTTGCTTTCTGTTTTCATCACCTTATTCGTTTACCGATGTACTTATCAATATTATATCGATAATGCCTTGCTTTCCGGTACTGTATTGTCAAATAATTCGCCATTCCAGAATCTGAGGAATTGTGGGTACAGAGATTGTTTTTGAAATTTTGGTGTACGAACAATCGATTTTCAACCAATGACGTTATGTTATTTACGTTCTTGACCAATCAAAATATTTTGGTGTACGCTCTACCCACAATCCTTTAGTTTCTAGAAGGCGAATTAAATGCGATCACCATGTCTTTCATTAAAACTAACTAAGCAGTGTACTTGCTACCAAACTTTATTGGTTTCGTTTTGGCAGGAATAATTTAAAAACCCAGATCTTTGTGATTTCTTTATTTTTAGGTGTCCTGGTAGTACAACAGTTATGACATCTTTCTACGTCTGGCCACAACCTTTTGACGTGTATTACGGAAGATATACGTGTCTAGGAGAATGTAAAGCTTGTGACAAATCTTATCTCTGATCATGTGCTGTCTTCTTGGAATGTATGTTTTATCGAATTTATGAGACTGGAAAACCGAAATTGCTCGCTCCTTTGTATTGCCATAACTTGTTTTGGACTTTGATATAAAATATAACAAAAAAATTCTTAATGGACAAAAATAACACTGAACAGTGTGTTGCCAAATATTTCGACGACACATACGTCATCTTTTCGACGGAGGTGAAAGTGTCGACACTTTCATTGCACAAAAGGCAGAAGGCTGTGAAAGCGAAATATCGTGCAACAATTTAAAATGAATATGGTATATGGAAAACATCGTAATGTCTTTTTGTATAATTAATATTGGTACTCATGGTTACATGATTTGTATGTCAGGTGGTTGAGCACGGTCAGATAGTTTAAAAAGTTTAAGCTTCAAGTGCACTTGATCTCATCAGTAAATTTTAATTGGGTTTTTATTGTTTAAATGTATATGTGTCACAGGTTTTTTCTTTCTTTTCTGGATCATATTTGTGTGATATCTTTATATTGTAATTCTGATGTTTTCATTGTCCTCGGACTGAAGGTTCGGTTCTCACTTGCCTTCCAAATGTCTGTTATTTTTATCGTACTTAAGAAACATAACTTTTGTGTCAGTGAATTAAAGTAACGTCTTTAACTTCAGAAAATCATATGTCTGGTACGTTTTGAACAATTTATGATTGATTTGTAGCATCGTTAGACAGTTTTCAGTTAATCTCACGATTCCATGCACCGTTTTACTACTTTTAAAATTCTAGCATATGCTTCACTCTGTTCTAGCATATGTCACTCTGTTTTTTGAGAGTTCATACTGTTAGTGCTTTAGGTTTTTGTGTTGTATATGCAGTTGTTGTGTGTTTTGTGGGCATGTAGTGTGTTTTGTCTTCCGTCTTCTGGTGTTTTTGATTTTGTCTTGTCTATTGACTTTGAATTATGTAATCTTGTGCTCTATTCCTTCGGTATTCTACTGCCGTTGTTTTTTCACGTTCTTCATAACATTCTTCACGTTTTCATCGAGTCAAATCCATTGAATTTCAAATACGAGGGAATGGAATTTAGGTGGAAATGTGAAATAATATGCCCTTGTGGTAATGCGATTCATCTTAAAGCCACCATGATGATATGTCTATATTTAATAATCTAATAAAATTGTCCGTTCATTATTTCTGTAACATTTTTTTCTGTTTGAGTTTATAAAATTTTTATCTCTTTTCTGCCTTTCTCGTGTAGTTTGTTGTTATATAAAGCTGCACTAATAGAGGAAAAATATATACATTTATGTGAATCACATAATTATTTTTATTCCTCAAAATTATTTTGTTATATCATCCTTTTGTTTTACTAATAAGATTGCTGCAAATACTTTTTCTTAAAGTGTTACATCGTTTGCACTGATTTTGTTTTCTGAGTTTTTTTTGTTCAACTTGCAAATATTCGGGGGGAAAGTGATGTAGCGGTTGCTAGTCACTTCATCATGTCAAATGATGTTACTAATAATAACACAAATGTATATGGAATAGTTAATGTGTTCCCCTCCAAAATCATTTTGTAGTACTCACCAAATACACGTAATAAAACAAGCCTCTTATATTTTTCCCGTGAACTAACAGCACACTCGTAGACACCTGCATCACTTGGATCTACATCTTTGATAACTAAATTCCATTCACTTTCATCTTCATCAACTAGAATTGAAATTCTATCATCGGGACTGTATATAAACTCCCCTATAGTTAAAGGGGTTGGTTCTGACATTCGTCGCCACACAACCTGTTTCGAGAGAAAAACTTTTAATGCTAGGTTTACACCACCGATCAGACCAACTCGATCAACTCGACAATGCTGTTTTATCCCGATCAACGTCATAGAATTCATTGATCGAGCTAGCTCACGACGTCCACTCGACCTTTACCCGATTTAACACGACTAACACTCGACCACTCTCGATCTCTTTACGACTCACGTACGACTTATGCTCCATCCACATTTGAACAACCAGACTTTGTCAGATTGAGCCAGATTATAGCACGATTTGTGTTTGATTAACTAGACCTGGTCGGAAGAAGATCGAGAAATGATCGAGTGTGCTCGAGTTTGTCCTATTAGTACGTTTGTATATACGGGGGTAAAATGTGAAAATTCAGGGAACAGTTCAGCATGGTGAAAGAGTAGCAAAATTTGTGGCCCACGTGGCTGATGCTTCAAAGAAAAGATGATAACTGTGATAGATCTAGAGTAGCAGAGAAGGTGGGTCAGACACAGAAAGTGTGTAGTTTGGGTTATACAATAGCAAATGCTTCAAAGTCATCATTATAGAGGAATGAATGTTCGCTTCTACTAGCAGGCCATCCTCAACATGCGTCAGAACGCGACTGTGCGTTTTTCCTGTCATTACATGTATCACTAATCTGATACATAAAACAGAAGACATATCATCACATGATATCGGTGGTAACTAGATTTACAGTAGTTTCCATGTAAAGCTTTCCGGTTTTTATAAAGTGAAAATGGCGAGCGGCTGCCCGTTGGGTACATTTTCCCGGTGCAAATCTAAAAGAATTTTTTTTAGTTTCTAGTAAATGTTACAAATATTCAAAATAACATTTTTCTGATGGGATTTAGCTTGAATCATATCTTGTGATAAGAGTACAAACCTGCTCGGAAGAAATAATATAGTTAATTCTTGAATTCACGTATTTAGTGAATCTGTTTCTGGACTGTGTATATTGGGTACATCTTGGTTTCAATTTCAAATTCTGTCAGCATAACTATATTCGATCGAATTTAAGCCCTCTGCACATCATCCTT
>MJUU01004420.1:47071-60258 GCA_002080025.1 Modiolus philippinarum | reverse complement strand
TACAACCGCCAACTGGGAATATACTAGTAGTTTTAAATTGGATCTTATGGGAAAACTCATTTAAACGTTACCTCTAAAACTCCTAAGCGAATAAGACCAAACTTGTTACGATTGCCAAATGATGGTCCCTTTTCAAAATAGTGTCTGTCATATCGTCAGCTAATACAAGATGACTGCCAAAGGGGAACATAGTTAAACATTGTACCAGAAGGATTTTCACTGGACCAATTGCAGACAAAATTGGTCAAAATAGTCCTTGGATGTTCCAATTTCAAAATAGTATCCATGAAATCCAAGATGGCCCACAACGGGGAAGATAATTAAATATTCGACACACCTTAGATATCCATTCAAATACTTTCTACTCTGAAACTACTTTGCCAATTGGTCAAAATTGAAAACAAGAGTCCTTGGCTGGTCCACACTTGAGATAGTATCCGGCAGATTCTCATCATATCAAAGATGATCACCAGCAAAACTTGATCACAATAGTCATTGGAGTCCTTTGGATTGCTCCTTCTAGTTTGTAGTGTACCTCTGTTGTCGATTTCAAGTGGAAGGTCAAGAAACGAGGCCGATGCGGATGTATCTATTGTATCCTTAGTTTCGAGCTCACTTGGATAGATAAGATGAAGAAAATCACCAAAAGCGAGGGTTGTTTAGTGATAAAATATTATCTCTGTAACGGAAACTGAAATTAAAGGACTGTGCCAGTTTTTTTTATCTTTATTTTGAAGAAACAGTTCGATGAATTCAGCCTCATATCACTTGAAAACAGATCGGCTAAAAGACGTGCACATGTTGTGCCCATGTGTCGCAGCAAATGATTTCTTGAAAAATGTGTTGTGCTTCAGTTCTCCGTCAACAAATCAGAAGCTGGGTTGTCGGTCATCCGCATTAGCTTAGAAAATATTAAGGTACAATGGAAGATATGTCTTTAAGATAAAGTAAGCAGTGCTCGAAAAAATCTTAAATTAACGTTCTTCGTAGAAACAGCGGAAAAAGAACAATAATATGTTTTAGGTTATGTTGGCTTAGAGAGGCCTAGTAATATCCGACGATGTACTTTAAGCGTCTTATAAAATTATCTGTGTTAAATGGTGAGGCAAAATGCGTGTGTATTGCAGAATTGCAATAAAGTGCATAGAGAAGATGATTTCTGACAGAAAAAAAATTCCATCACTGTCATTATAATATCATGGATGATTAAATGTTTCGTAAAGGAAACTAAATAAAGAAGTTAATTTATAGTAAACGTACGCCATAATGCATGTTAACAAACATCAATTGTATCTAATATCAACAACAGATGGCGCCAACAATATCTGCGTCGACACAAGTTGCCATACAAATTCAATAACGTTTTAAAATTATATTGAAACATAAATGCGTAGTGACAATTGTTATATAACAACGGCAGTAGAATACCGAAGGAACAAAGCACAAGATTACACAAATCAAAGTCCAGAGACAAGGCAAAAGCAAGAACACCAAAAGACGGAAGACCAAAGACACCACATGCCCACAAAACATACGAACAATACATATACAACACAAAAAAAAACTAAAGCACTAACAGTGTGAACTCTCAATAAACAAGAGTGACATCAGGTGCTCCGGAAGGGTAAGCATGTCCTGCTCTGTGCACAGCACCCGGCACACTGTCAGTGGGTCAATCCAGGGTAAAGTCAAAACCGGTAATGTCAAATCCGGGAAGACGCGAATCTAGCTGAAAATGTCAGTTTTTATTTGTGACACTGACATTTCATATCTATCTATGATGTCGTGGTGACGGCCATAGAATTTCTGAAGAGTAACAAAGGCTGAACATATCCCTGACTCAGCAGTTTTTGTGACAGTGCTTTTGCTCTTTCCACAAAGTCACTGTATGTACTGCACGCTCTACAGTAACGAATTAATTGTGAAATATATACTCCATATGCTGGGGATGCAGGTATATTGCTGCAGAGAAAGGGAAATTTCAAAATTGGAAAGTCAAAATCATCACGTTTGTCATATAATCTAGATTTCAGATCATGGATTCACGAAAAACCTGCACGTGCACTGAGAATTTGCCAAAGTTGCGCATGCAATACATCTAGAAACTTAACAACAATTACTTCCACAGACAAATGTCTGTAGTATGGCAAGTAATGTGTTGCAAAATTCATCACTTTTTCATTTATATTCAATCTTTTTATTAATATGCAACTTTTTTTTTATTTAGATGCTGTAGTAACGTGGAATTGGTTGTGGGTTGTACCTTTTGCTCAGTGTTCGCCACTTAAGGTCGCAACACTGAACAAACAGAATCCCCTAATGTCACGGTAAGAAACTTTATTCTCAAAAAGCATACATGACGTATGAAAATTGGATGTGTTAAATATTATTTATCTTTGTTATAGAGAGGATCGTATTACTCTGAGGAATATTATGTCTGGTATCGACCAGACTTATATAACCTGTCATAATTTTTTTTCTAGGAAATAGGCAATATATTGTTGCAGATTTATTATGACAGTCAACATGTATGTTACTTGCATAGTCAGACTAGGTGCCGCTCTCTTATGATATACAATTAAAGAAAGGCACGTATTGTGTAATAATAAACTAATATATAGACCTCTCATTGTACATTTACTAATTTTCATAGGTATTTCTTAGAAATTTTGTATTGCGGTTCAGTAAAAGAAAGTCAAAAAGACACTTGGTTATCCATTCATTCACCTACAGCAAAAATGGTTCACATCTGAGAGCAACCTATACGTGAAACAACGGCAGTAGAATAATCAAATGCGTAATCAAAGAAAAGTGATCTACAAGAACTGTATATTGAAATATGTACATGTATCCTCAGTCAATGGAGGTAATAACAAAATTTACCGAACAGAGTTGTCAAGAGCAGAAGTCCATGAGACAAAAAGACAAATCAGGTGGTCCTGACTTGGTACAGGCATTTCAAAAGAAATGGTGGGTTAAATCGGGTTTATGGCGCGCCAACCCCCCCCCCCTACCATTGCGGTAGTGTCCCTGTCCGGTAACAACTCAAAAACAATTGTCGTAGACAGTTAAAAGAAATGATCATCCCAGTATTAAGTAAAAAAAAATCTTGAATTGAATCCGAGTTCGGACGGAAACTTCAAATTTTTCCACAAGGGACTGATATCTATTAAAGAACATTTTTAATGATCTTATGAGACGATTTTATTTTGAAACAATGATTAATAAGGCGGTCACGGTGATATCTATGTCTACCGAAAAAGTCTGTATAATTGATATGTCTCGAGTAAGGAATCAACTGTGCTGCATGCACTCCGTAAGCAGGAGAAGCTTGAATGTTACTGTCCATGTTAGGGAAATTGATAATTCTGAAATTAAAATCGTCCCTTTTGTCGTAAAGTTGTTTAGTATTGAGATGACCATTTTCGTCATATTCGAGGTATAGTGGTTTCTGTCGTTTCCTTTTTCTCTAGTTCTTGGGGATCCATTTATGGAATCCATTTAGCAAAAGATTAATGTAAAGAACATCATCAATAAATATATAAGTGAGATTGAAGGTTCTAGCATCTTTTATTTTATAATATTTATGAGTCCCTGAAGAAATTCAATCTCGTAAGAATATAAAAACAGTCTTTGAGTTTAGATACCAACTTGCTGTTGATAAATAGCACCTCCAAATGCGACAAATAATTATTAATTAGAAAATCATGCATACTGCACACCTGTTTTTCATCGTAGGATATTTAAAAAGTGTTTTTTTGAAAAAAATGTTGATTTATTATTTTTTATTCTGACCATCTGAATATTGCGCCCACATCTCATAATTTTATTAAGCCAAGTTTTGTTTCTATTGACTCGATGATTGCCCTGTGGTTGTTTAAATGTTGTGTTTGTCTTCCATTGGTCTTTTTGTCGGGAAACGGATGACAGCAATTGTAAGAGCACTATGCCAGTTGATTTTATGTTTGTTGACGATCCAGGATCCATGACTAAAAAAACATGGATGTAGCGTTGCTCGAAATCAAGCAATGAATACTGCTTAAGCCAATGGCCGTCTCGAACTTACTATGAGGTATGAGCATAGCCCATTGTTGAAGGATGAAGAACAACAATAGAGGCGATGTTCCATTGCTTTGTATGTATATGTAGAGACTTAGTCTCATGTACTTTTACTCATTGCTTATATTTTGTCTTGTTAGTCAACTCATGTCGTCGGACCATATGCGAATGATGATTACCGGAAAGGAAGGGTGTCAGTACCTTCACTTGACGGGAAAGTTCCAATCCAGAAAATGATAACAACACTTTATTTAAAGGGCTATAGGAGTCTCGGGCTGTTATTAGTGACGATATAAGTGACCTGTAAGCATTGTTAGTATTCAAGCTATTTAAATTGAATTGTAAATATATATTTAGCAATTTTAAGTAGTATTCCAGCTCAGAGTCAGGCAGTTGGCGGCACATCAAAAATTTAGATTCTGTATTTGTTTGGCTTAGGTGTATTCATTTGACCATAAAAACACATCCCAAAAGGTTTTTACATTCGAACATGTGTTAGGTCTCACAGATAATACAGAGCAAAAATGGCGGGAAAATTTTACGTACTTTTCTTCAATGTAGATTGTATCTAAATTTTGGACGCTGATAACTCAAACTGGTAAAATAACACGTAACATTTATCTATTAAAATAACGTTTTTTCAGTTAGTTTTATTTAAATCAAACATCAAGAATTTGCGTTTTTTTTACCTCCATGTCCAACCGTACTTATGCACTTTGCCTGTTTCTCCAACGACTGGTACTTAAGTATACTTACAAAACGTGTCTGTAAACCTTGAACAGAACATAACAAGGTCGCTGTTTCTCCAGCATTAAAGGAAACATTATTGGGTCTCGCTTCAAAAAATGGAATTTTAGGTGACAATCCATTAACATATAATGCTGAAAGCGAGAAGAATAGATAATATTATAGTATTAATAAATGGGTAATTTCATAATGGCCCTGTTATGTGTCCGAGGTCTGTAATAATGGTCTTGGGATGGCTGTAATGGCACGAGGCAACGGTCTGAGGATAGCTGTAATGGAACGAGGCAACGCCGAGGGCCATTACAGCTATCCGAAGGCCATTATTACAGACCGAGGACACATAACATTGCCATTATGAAAATACCCATTTCATAACCATATTCGTGAACTTAAATAGATTGATAAGTGAATGTAACTGTATATAAAATAATTTTCAGGAAATTCATTTTTGACATGAAAAGTCGTTTGTGGGATCAAATATCTGAAACAAAAAAGTAGCTATATAAGAATTTACCCTACTTAAATACTGAAAACTTTGTTTTAAAAAATCAAGGAATGATGTATATTTTCGAATCACTTGTGATGAGAGGTCACAAGTAGGGTCAAATATCTGAAACAAAAAAGTTTCTCCATACAGCTGTATTAGGATTAACCCCAATAGACAAAAAAAACTTTTTTGAAAAAATCAAGAACCAGAGGCTCCCAGGAGCTGTATAGCTCACCTGGCTTTCAGTTGCCACAATCAAGGTAACATTGTAAGTTATGCAATTGATCTTCAGTCTCTCAAACTTTCGTAGCTCGAACATCTCCAATATCTTGAACTGTATTTAAACAGAAAAAAGAAGGGAAACGGGGAATGTCAAAGAGACAACGACCCAAAGGGAGTAATAACAACTCAAAGCCACCATAAAATCTTCAATGAACGGTGAGGAAACCCCCCACCCAACGGCAGGTCGGAGTCGGCCCCTAAATAAAGAATAATCAAGTTCAGCGAAATAAACATCATCCTAGACTCCTATAGACATAAAGTAAACTAACTAGAAAACAGACAAGACACACAAAGGCTTAATAAATTTCCTGACTTAGGACAGGCGCAAACATGCTGCGGCGGGGTTAAACTAGTTTTATTGGGCCCAAATCTTTCCCCTAGCCAATGTGATAAATAAAAATACAATAGTAACAACAGTAAAGTCTGATCATGTTTTTTCATAAATTTCTTTGTTGGGCTTTTATGACGAAAAACGTTCTTGCTCAGAACCACTTTCGACACCAGTTTTGAAGTGGAGATGTCATTTTGTAAATGGTAGTCAACGAACAATTTTCAACATCGATTTGAAGTCGCAACATCAATGTCTATTTTGAAACCAAATTTCATTGAAATAGGACAATGTTGAATTTTCTCGCCTTTTTTGGCAGCTTTTTCGAAAATGGCAGTCAACAAATAATTTTTAAAATCGGTTTTCAAGTTGTGACATCAATACCTATTTGGAAACCAAATTTCATTGAAATCGGATAATGTTGAGTTTTCCCGCCTTTTTGGCGACCATTTTGAAAATGGCGGTCAATGGGCAATTTTTAACACCTGTTTTGAAGTCGCCACAGCATTGCAAACATTTCATCAATTTACACTTAACCTTCATCTTCTATGTTTTTGGAAATAAAAGACAAAAAATACGAAAATTTTAAAAATTCGATGAAAAAGGGGCAATTACTCCTACAAGGATTTATGGATTTTCATCAAAATTTCAGGGTGGGTATATCTTGTTATGCTGAACATTTTTGCAATTTACACTTGACTTCTATCTGATACACTTTTAGAAATAAAAAATAAAAAATGCAAAAATTTTGGAAATTGTACGGAAAAAGATGGGTTTCAGATTTTCTTCAAAATTGCATGGTGGGTGGATCTCATTATGCTGATCATTTTATCCCTGTCAGATTTTTGATATCCGTAACGATTTTCGAGTTATTAGCCAAAAACTGCAATTTACCCCTATGTTCTATTTTTGGCAATGGCGGCCATGTTGTTTGACCAGCCGACTAATCGAACACAAATTTGAGAAGCCATATTCTGGTCATAATTCAAGTCAAGTATGGTTACATTTGGCCCAGCGGTTTCAGAGGGGAAGATTTTTGAAATTGTTGACAGACGGATGACGGACGCATAGTGATGGCAAAAGCTCACATGGCCTTTTAGGCCAGGTGAGCAAAAAAGGTTTATTTTTTTTATTCCTTGTGATGACATGAGTAAAATGAGTGGTCAAAAGTATGTTAAAATATCTGAAACAAAAAGGTTTATTCTCCATACAGCTGTATTACGGTTAACTGCCGAAGTACAAAAATCCCAACCTTTTTCTTTCTTAGAAAATCAAGTAGATATGTATATTTCTTGATCCCTTTTGATAAGATGAGTAAAATGAGTGGTCACAAGTAGGATCAAATATTTGAAACAAGAAAAAAAAAATTCTCCATACAGCTGGATTATGGTTAACATCTGAAGTACAAAAAAACTTGTTTTTTTAGAAAACCAAGAAAAGATATATGTTTTCTGATCCCTTATGGTGAGATGAGTCAAATGAGTGGTCAAAAGTAGGGTCAAAAATCTAAAACAAAGATATTAAGCATCATTCATGATACAGCTCCTAATTCAGGCAAAGTATGCCAAACCACTCAAAAGAGCTACAAATGCAATAAAAACAGTATTGCCAATTTTCTATTATTTGTTCAATATAAAAAATGCAGAAATAATGTGTACTTTACTGTATATATGATAAATTCATAATTTCGCATTTTACAGACACCAAGTGAACTACACAGCCGCCATCTTGAATCCTGTAATGGCCCTGTTAATCTCATAATGCCCTGTTATCTCGTTATGGTCTTGTTTATTCCGTAATGGTCCTGTTGTAATGCATACTTGTAATTTATAAAGGCAATGCATTTTTTTACATATTTTATCCTAACTGGTTTATAAAATGCAATATTGATTTATTTTTGCCTTCTTAACCATCTGAAATTGACAAATACGACCAAAATATTTTCTGTGCATTTTGTCACAATATTCTGTTATGCTGTGTAATTACTGTAGTGATCATATTGTCTACACGACAGTCCTTTGGGTATATATTGTCAAGCTTTGCATTATAACTGTTACGAAATAACAACCTTTACAAGAAAGATGAACATGACACAATAGCATGGCATGGATATTGATTTTAAAAAAGGGAGAAAAGCATTTTGTTCTTCTATATTTAGGATGATGTAGTCGGTTTTTTGTTTATTTAGATCTAGAACACATTTTAAGTTTAATGTATGAGTATTACATTTTCAATTGCAATTGTAACAGTTTTTCACGGATGCAGGAATGGTCGCTAAAGTCGTTGTATAGTGCTTGCAAAGGTACAACTTTGATAACATAAACTTTTATGGTAAGACGCATTGAACATTTCAAGTTGTCGAAATGCGCATATGCAGAATCCAGGATAACAGCAACTTTGGTATTACGTTATTCAGAACATAAATGTACAATCAATAAACAGCATAACAATAAATTCAGTTTAATAAATATACATTACATACATTGTGTTGTTGCATAAGGTTTCAGTGCAGATTTGTTGTGAAGACTGGCAGTACAACTTTTTGAGAAGCAAACAGTTATAATGTTTGTACTTCACCAAATATTAATGTAAAATGTTTTTTCACCAACTTATCATAAGCCCGTGTATTTGGGAGGTTCGCCCATGTAGCGCTTAATTTTGTAGGCGTTTTTGTTAGGACGACCATTTGATTCTGAGGGGGGGGGGGAGGCTGGCAGATTTTGTAAATAAATATCTTGGCCCCAGATAAGTTGAAAATAAATAATCTTGCCTGGTTACGCTTGAAAATAAATATTCAGTTCACTCCTAATGGTCAAATTTTTTTGTTATACAAGAAAATAAATAATCTGGCCTCCAAACGCTTGAAAATAAATATCATGACCAGAATGGAGTTGAAAAAAGATAATCTAACCTTTCCAAATTTTCAGCCCCCCCTCAGGATCAAATGGTCGTCGCCTTACTTTCTGCTCCTTTTTGTACCTTTCGCGAGGTTCACACTTGTGGTGGTTAACTTTGTAGGCGTTTTTTGTTTTTTTTAATTTATGCTCCATTATGCATCTTTCTTAAAGCCGACCTTCTCTAATCAAACTCTTGCTCATTTATAGACTTTAAGTACCGTAACAGCTCTTCAACAAAATTAAATTTGTAGGATGAGTTTGCGCCGACAGCCACGCGTCTAAAAATGTACATCTTGAGGCAGTTTTTTTGTACGGAGACTCGTATTGCTCATCTTTATATACTATACAGGTATGTCATACGCAGCGATGTGTAGATATGTTAAATATATATTAAAAATATTTTTTTTGTATATTCGTTAGATAATGGTGTGTAAAAATGTTAAAGGTATCAAGCTTCATGAACAAATCTTTGACTTAAAAAAAACCAATAGAAATACGATTTTCAACAAATAATGGATTGCCTTATAACAACTGTGCACTGTGAGTGTAAAAATCAAATGGCATAAATGAAATACCAAGAGAAGTTGAACTGTTTACAGGATAGTTCACAGAATTAAGTAGACATTGTATTGTAACACCCATCTATCTTCATTTTGTATCATCATCATTGGAATAATTTATCATCACTAATTGTTATTAATTTTTCTCTCCTCTCGCCCACAAGAAAACAAATTGATAGTTTCGAGTAGTTGGTTTAGTAACAATGTATGGGTTACATTCGTACTGTCCTAGACGACACGCAATGTTTTAAGCTGAAGACAGAATGTAAAAATAAGCATAGAAAAAAAAAACTCTCACAAGGTAAGAAAAAGGTGAAACCTTTTCAACATTTGTATTGACCTAAGTCTTATATAATGCAGTTTCGATTTTAAAATATCTAATGCGATCATTCTACCCACAATCTACGAATTAGTACCTTTAAACACAAAACGGAACAAAACGCATTCCTTTTCTGGTTGAGTGAGTTTTAAATGTTCGTCATGTAATAGAAAAGGGTATGAGCATTACACAAGTACTAAAAGAAACTATGAGTTCTACACATGTACTTACCATTTAATAACAAAGTAACAAATACGCCCACCAAAAAGTACTCCATTGAAATCAGGATGGGCATAAAATGTTGTCGTTTTCTATATACAGCCATTTTTATCTTGTTATTCAAACTTGTGAAATGGTTGTCTTCATATTTTACTGAAACAAAACGTGAAGAGGTATGACCAATGTCCTCAAATGTCGTTAATCTCTCACTGAAACAAAAAGTGAGCAGGTATGACCACTGTCCCCGAATGTCGTTCGTCTCTTACTGAAATGAAAAGTGAACAGGTATGACCACTGTCCTCGAATGTCGTTCATCTCTCACTGAAACAAAAAGTGAACAGGTGTGACCACTGTCCCCGAATATCGTTCGTCTCTCACTGAAATGAAAAGTGAACAGGTATGACCCCTGTCCTCGAATGGCGTTCATCTCTTACTGAAATAATTAAAGTACAGAGGCATGAGCACTTTCCCTGAAAAAAAAATGTTTACTTTAAAATTACAACCATTATTCAAAAGAACAAAGCAGTATCAGTACATTCATTGTACAACGTGAATTCAGATGACAAATTACATTAAAATTCTCATTCCTAAGTCTGTTAGCTAATTTTAACATTAGAAACCCCAGATTCAGTGTGCTGTCGAAAATATTGCTACTATAATGTCATTCACATCATTATACTTGACACATGTCTTCTCGCAAAATCTAAATTCTTTCATTACACTTAACGCAACTAGAACATTGATAAAATCGTTCATATCGTATGAAAATTATCTAACAAAGAAAACGTCATTATCAAGTATACCCTGAAGAATATAACAATTTTATGTTGTCGTAATGATGATATTTAACCTGTAGGGACACGTTTAATGAAGAAAAAAAAAATCCCTACGTCATAAGTTTTGTTAAATACAGTATTTTTCTGTAAAGTCTAGATGATATTGGTTAGTGCAGATCAAATATGAATACTTGTAAAACCTTTCAACAGTTGATAATGAACATGCAACCTATAGCATCTAAATGAAAAGCCAAATTCAGCGAAGGACAGAGTTATGCACGAGAGAAATACTGCTTAGGTTAAATCAAAATTTTCGAAAATTAGATATATAACAAGTTTCCAAATAAAAGCGGGTTTCTGGCAGACATCGAAGTACTGATTACCATCTTTGTGAATACCCTCGGGGAAAAGGCCTCCATCAGCATCAGACCAGTAGCAGTAAATTTCTAAACACCGAAGTTACTGTAAATATTGTAGCACAATGACAAAATAGAGTCATTCCAAGCATCATTTGTCCTTTACGGTATACTGATATTGCAGGCTTCATCGATGTATCCTCTTAATTTATAATTGTCCAACATCAGAGAAAATCAGACATCCCAATTTGTAATTGTTCAATATCACAGCAACTCAAAACTACATGCATGTGCACCATAGTTCGTACAGAAGTTCCGTCTTTAAATGGGATATCTTTTGGGGGAAAATTACTCGTGTACACTGCTACAAGTCCTCATCATTTTTATGTGTTTCACTTTCGGGTATCCAATGAAGTATTGCATTGTTTATTTTATATTCTATGTAATGTGTCTAAAATAATTTACCGACTATCTGACAAAGAACATTGTATCAGCATGTAAAATCCATATAAAAGAGCTATGAATTTCTATAAGTTTTGCTAATTACAAATGGATTAATCATACTGAAAAAAACCTTTCTCTCTTGTCAATTGCTTGAGCAATAAAGATTTTGTCTTTGGCATACATAAAACACTTTCAGTGGAAACTTCAAGACGTCATGCTTATGTTTTGTTACGACAGGACGTTTCGCCATCACATAGATTATGTAATAATTTAATCATTGTTGTGCAAGAACCTAACATTCACAAGGACCTAAACCTTCTTGCAAAGTTTCTATTTTATCTTTATTTCCATGAAAATTGTATAATTACCTTATGAAAGTTTCAGGTAAAGGGAGGTAATAGAATTACCAAACAGAATTGTCAAGAGCCTAAGTCCATAAGGCAAAAAGACAATGCATGTGGATATCACCAGAGAAATTCTCGACCGAATGTTGATGAAATAAGCTATTCTGTCTGACAATAAAAGCACTGTCAGTCTCATGGCGCGAGCATATAACCTACAATGTACCAAATTTCCCCCTGACCCAATTTGCATTCTTTACTTTATCTAGGATTACACTGAAAAAAAATATTAGTTTCGAAATACCGTATACTCCCTCGTTGTTCCTAAATGAGATTTTCATAGCTTGTAATCTTGACAGATCCCATCAAATGAGCATATTACTTCTAAATAAATATCAATAATTGTTCTTCTAAATGACAGATATATATATTAACCTGCACAAAGATAAATATTTGCAGTTTTGTAGTTAATCCCCACGGATTTATTGTATATACATTTGATATTAATTCAAGACACTTATACCATAATTACTATTGTTTTCAAACCGATGTATAAACAAGTTGTACGGTAATGACAGCATAAAGCTGTTGATTGAATGATTTGCATTCTAACAGGAATCTTCCAGGATAATGCGAAACAAAAAGCACACGCTACAGAGAAAGTAAACCAAAATAGACAAAATAAAATACAACTAATCGTCTTGAAAAGGGACAAAAGTTTTATACAAGAGCAATGTTTTCAGCAAGAAGAGGCTAAGAGATTATGCTGATGTTATTCCATATGCGGTCTATTCAGTATTGTAAAGCTATGTTCTCAAGTAAGATCCGATTGAAATAGGTAACATCCTCAGGTAACATCTGAGAAGAACCTTTTATACATAATTCCAGTACAATTAAGTTAAATTTGCTTGCGAATTTGGCATGAGTCTTCTTTACTAAAACAATCTTTCATATATCATTCCCTTAAAGTTTGATTGATTTGCATCAGTGGTTTCAGATATAAAGATGATACTAGAGGCTCGTAGACTTCGCCTGTATCTCTCACCTGATAAAATGCTCTTAAGCAACGCCTATGGTGATGTTAAAAAATGATTATTTTCCATAATCTAATGTTAAGCAATACTTAACTGGCAGCTATTTTTTTCAGATCTAAATAGAATTATCAATTTTCATACACCAGTTTCTATGGCAATTACCAAGAGCTCCACTATCCATTAGACCAACATTAAACAATACATTTGGGAAGGGGTTTATAATCCGAATTCATTTTAACATCACGCTTAACTTTTAAAAAGTGGCAGGGGACAACCTATAATCAGGTTTATACATATTGCTGAAATGATAGAAAAAAAATAAGTAATGTACCTTTGTT
>MJUU01004420.1:33927-46430 GCA_002080025.1 Modiolus philippinarum | reverse complement strand
CCCCCCCCCCCGAAAATCAAATGGTCCGTGCCTTATAGTATTTAATATGACAGTATTGTATGCAATTCTTTTCGTTTTCGCAGAAAGACTCGATCTCGCATGCGATAAATATTTCGAGTAGTGACGGAAAAGCAATTGTGATAAATACCGGAATTATTATCAGCCCGCTAACACATTTTTTAACTCACACATTGTTTATTTTGAGGTGAAACAAGTCGAAATTTACTCAATACCACACTCTACACTCGCGAACTGGATGCTTACCGTTCCGGAGAACCTGGTGGTAGTCAAAATTAATTTGTGATCAATAAAATAAAATCTGAAGAAATTTCATTCGTTGGTTTTTTTTCTGTATATAAATAAGGGAGTTAAGTTTGCCGCCATTTTTACATCAAAAAGTATCTCATCAAAGTATAAATAAATACTTCTACATCATCTAAAACATCTAAGTTTTTGTAGACAATTAGCATTTAGATTTTTATATATTTTTTAACAACAAAAACTAAAATTCTACAGTTTGAGATATTTCATCCTTGTATTTTTGTCTCGAGATTTTTGTGTAAACTTTAATCTAAAATGATAAATATAAAACAACTTACCAAAAAATAAAACATTCCGTATTGAAAATATAATAATGCATTTTAAGGTTAGAATTGCATATTAATCCTCAGCTAGATTCTAAATTGTCAATTATCCTTTTTCACAAATAACTCGACATCTAACTACAATCCTTATCAATGAATGTTCTGTATCCCAGCGACGCTCGTGTGAGGAACCAATCACCACAAATTATACCATTTCAAATTAAATTACAATTTTCTACCATGTAGCTGACTCTGGACAATATAATCTTTGTAAGATCAATCAAATTTCTATAAGGAAGAAAAAACAACATAAATGTGAATATATATAAAGATTTAAATGTCAGTTTGAACGCCACACCAAGAATCTTTCAAAAAATTCTGAAACGTTTGGTGTTAAAATTATATTACACCACTTTCCTAAAAGTCAATAAATTTTTGGATGCTTTTACTGTTCCATTACTCTACAAATAATTAGCCGTAAATTTCAAAGTAATGTAGTTTCAACATACTTATCCACAAATGTATATTATCGATTTCATTTATCTACATATAATCACAACAGATAATTGTTAAGTCAATATTTTAAGTCATCAATGAAGCAATTACTATGCAAAGAATAAAATAAAACAAGGCATTTTATACTATTTATCTGGCTATTTGCGATATTTGAATTGAATCTCTTACAAAATTTCAAAATTATTGATATTAAACAAGACACCTTCTATCCTATTATTAGTTTAGGCATAAAGCCAAAATACATTTCGTCATGCAATAGCATCTACACATGTGTGTTCTGCACGTTTTGTCTTTATTTTCCCTTTTCTTAAAAAAAGATAATGCAAAATAATCCCTTTCGATTCCATTGTTTTGTATTTAGAAGTGCAAGAAAATGTTACAACCGGATTTTCTGAACTCCCAATCTATTGTAATACACATGTACACCTGAAAACGGTCTTATAACCCTGAGCATCGCCCAATTTGGCACTCCATGGCGGGTGGGGAGCAAGGAAGTGGCCTTGATATAATTTTTGTCAAGAATACCGCTTATGTGCACGCTAGGGGCCTTCTTGATCTCGCTTGAGGGGGTGAATATTGTTCACCTCTTGTTGAAGACCCTCAGGCGACATCAAGATGTAGACAGGAATAAAAGCACTGTCCTTGATAAACTGGAGTTTTCTATGTATCGTGTGCTTTTTGTCACATGTACATTCACTCCATATCCTTTCATTTTTCCTATTTGTCATGTTTACATCTATAGAGTGAGATTGAAATGATTAAATAAGAAAAGAAAGGAAATGGGGTATATGTCAAGGACACAAAATCCCATCTCCAGTTTAAAACGACCAAAACACAGCAACTTGGGGTCACCGTACATGTCTTCAATACTGTGAGTAAATAGTGTTGCAAGCAGCTCTCTCTAACAACTCCACACTACCACAGACACCTCATGTAAGAAAAAAGTGCTGGTTACATGCACTTGGTTTCTAATTCATTTATCAGTCCCTTGTTGAAAAATTTGAAGTTTTCGTCCGAACTCTGATTCAACATTCTTTTTTTACTTTGAACTGGGATGATTTTTCAGTAGCAATTGCCATTGAGCTGCTACCGGACACTACCGCAGTGGAAGCTGAAGCATGGCATTCCATAAAACCGGTTTAACCCACCATTCCTTTGAAATGCCTTTACCAAATCAGGACAATTGCGGTCTGTATACCGATCACAATTTTTCTCAGTATGAAATATTATGTGAATGTGTATTAAAACGATTGATTATCTCGAAGCCATGAAATGGCTGGAGAGATGTTAATATGACAAGGAAAAATCACGTGAGGCTTCAAGCCTATTAACAGCTCTAAAAGATGATCTCCGTGCTTCCGATAATATATAGTGCGCAAGTTTCTTTCAAAATCGTATACACTGTGTTTTTAAGTTTTATTTCTTCATTTTCTTGAGTTGAATACGGTGTTGTTTTTTTAAATTGAAAACAATATGCATGTTTATCAAATTACTCGTTTTTTTTATATTGCGTCTCGGATCAACGAACCAGTCGCGCAGTAATTTGTCAAAGATAAAAATAACATTTGTTTACCTACGACAGTGTATTGCATATATTTATAGCAATGAAATCGACATGCGAAATCACACAATCTGATTATTTTCACGTATTACGGAATAACTTTATCATGCAGACGTATGCAGCAGTTCTTTGGATGACTACGAAGTTTTGCCACGTGTAGATTTTCAGGGTTTCGAGATTCAGCTCCATCGGAGCTTTGATTCATTTCAATTTAATGAGTCATTTCAATCTTATCTCTGAATTATAACACAGAGAACAATAATAGAACAATAAATTGGAGAATTATTAAAAACTATCATTTAAACTGGTAAACACATGTTTAAAAAAATCTACTTAATACATTTATGACTTTTCCGTTTTTTCACCTGATTTTTCTTTGTCTCATGGACTTCGGCTCTTAACAACTGTGTTCGGTAATTTTGTTATTACCCCAATTTACACCATACACAGGTACAGAACAGAACGCTTACCTTTACTCAGTAGGGAGATTCATGACATTTATATTGGAACATTATTGAATAATTATTGGATAAAACTTTGTCTTATATTGGCTATGTTTTAGTAAAGTTTTTTAGTGTTTGGTTGGTGCTTGATCCAATTTGATAAATCAAAAAATTTTGAAAGGAACTTCTCTCTTTTGAAAATGTTGCTCAATTCTTTTTTAGGCTTCTGAGAAAATCTTACAAATTTTAGGTTCAAACAAGTGTTGGCGAATGTTCCTAAACAAAGCATAAGATTTAAATTTAGAGGTTTTGACTGTATTACCCCACAACCCTGCAAAATCACGAGAACCTATACAGCTTGAGCTACTTTTATTCCTTATGCTCTTACCTTAAAACATATATTAGATTCCTCGAATATTTTGAAACTGAGAAGCAAATTCTCTGAATATTGTCTGTTATTGATTGTTGTGTCTTGAAAATTAATATCGCTGTGACATGATCACACTGTGTTAATGTTGAAGAATATATACTGTCACAACGTGTTTATTGCTGGGGTGTTTTCTTCAAACTGTTTAAAAACTTATATCATAGCAAGGAAAAACGTTCAAAACCATATGATCATTTTACAACATTGTAAAAAATCATAAATAAACAATGAAAAGATATGCAGTAAATGCACACGAGGCAAAGTCTCTACAAATACATGGTTGGGCCAAGCCATTGAATAAAGCTTTTATTGTTGTAACACAGCATTGAATTGTTTTGTCTCAATACAACGATATATTCATCTGCAGCCATCTGTCCTTGAATATTAGCCGACAATTGAAATAAGGAGTTAAGATAAGAGAAATACACATCAGAAAAAATCTCTTTGAGACTGTCAAGCAATAAACTCTAGACTATATGATTTGTATATTTATATATAATTTGCATCTTAACCATAACATTATGTTACAATACTATTTCTTTTGGCATCAGACCTTTATACATATACAGAAAGTGAAATTCACTACTTAAACCTAGCGTGTATTTTTCGTTAAGAATTGAATTATTGTTAATTTGATGTCTGTGGAATATAACAAGTCATCAGAAAGATGTCTCCAGCAATTATACGCTGTTTCCTCTATCATTAGATTACCATGGGATACATTTTGTCCATGTTTGCATCTTTACCAATATATTTGTCATCAAAATAACGACGATTTGTCCATTAAGGCTAATAACTCCTTTGTCCATAAATTGACAATCTTTGTCTTAAGTAATGATTTAGAGGGTACAGAAAAAGAATAAATCAATCAACACGTTTTATTCTAGTCTTCTGCCTCTATCAAAAGCATATCTTTCAGTAAAGCAGCACAAATAAGTTCGAGTATAGGTTCTAATTTGCCAAATAATCGTTTTGATATATTACACGATTTTATGTCCAGGCGGATTCATATATATATATATATATATATATATATATATACACACGCACACAAGTGGACAGANTGTTTTGAAAAAGGCCCGGATAGGGGCTGAAATATTAACTGTATTATTTGTGTACTGTTCACTTTTGTCTTTTGTTTGATTATATTCTTCTCACAAAGTGTGTATCCTGTCAGATCCAGTACGTCGGGAATTTTGGTGTTGTTGCTTTGTTTATAGATGTTTTTATATATATATATATATATATACACGCACACAAGTGGACAGAAAACTAAGTTTCTAGAAGCCATTATGTCACAGAAAAATTTTGTAGAAAGATATAAACTCTTTATATTCATTGTAGACCTGTCTGATGAAAAACAGCCACATCCATGGTATCCTACACCTTCTTCATTGAACAATGTTTCTATTTCACAGATGAGAATAGACATCTTTTGGTAGATCCAGAGTTTATTACCGGACGGACAAACACCGACTGTGACAAAACTGGACTTTTAACTGACAATGTGACGGGTGCCACGCGTTGAGCAGATCATGCTTACCCTTCTGGAGCACCTGGTGGTACCACAGTTTTTGTAGGGGTTCACACTGCTACTGCTTTGGTTTTGCCGCGTTCTTGTTCATTTTTGTTTGTTTGTTTTGTCTTTGTCATGCTGTCTCAATTCGTGTTGGATATGAATTGCTGTTATTTTGGATTATTAATTTTGGAATACCCACCTGTCATTTTTTTTTGTTTTGGTATTCATTTGCCGATGTCTTCAAAGTGATACTTAAACAGCAGATTCATTGATCAAGTGGTAATAAAACAGCAGATTTTGGTCAAATGATACTTAAACAGCAGATTCGTTGGTCAAGTGGCAATAAAACAGCAGATTCAATGGTCAAGTGGTACTAAGACAGCAGATTTAATAGTCAAGCGGTAATAAAAAAGCAGATGCATCGGTCAATTTGTAATTTAATAGCCGATTCATTGGTCAAGGTAGGTAAAGTGGTAATTAAAAGCATATTCATTTTTCAATTAATAATAAAACAGTAGATTCGTTGGTCAAGTGATAAAACAGCAGATTCGTTAGTCAAGTGGTAATTTTATAGCAGTTCCATGTGATTGTAATTTTCGGCCATTGCAAGTGTTTCCTGTTATCTTTGCTATATTAATAATTAGTACAGCATACTCGTTGGTCAAATGGAAATTAAACAACAGATTTATTTGTCAAGTGGTAATAAAACAGCAGATTCAATGGCAAACTGGTAATAAGAAGCAAATTCATTAGTCAAGTGGTAGTTTAACAGCGGATTTATTGATCAAGTTGTAATTAAACAGTAGATTCATTGGTCAACTGGTAATAGAACAGCAGATTCATTGGTCAAGTTATAATTTAACAGCGGATTAATTGGTAAAGTGGTAATAAAACAGTAGATTCATTGATCAAGTGGTAAGGTTACAGTAGATTTAATTAATCCAGTGATAATAAAACAAATAAATACCATAGTATTGAATAATGTTATTCCCATTAAAGTTCATGTTGGAGTTATAATTAAGGAAATTAATTCGCTGCCAATCTTTAGCGCGACAAAAACTAGAAAATCCTCACAAATTATTCAACGATTAAAGAGCACTCGTAAGTTTAAAATAACGGCAGTAGAATACCGAAAGAACAAGATGAGTGATGATTACAAAACTAAAAAAAAAAATCATAGACATGGCAAAAAACGGGAACACAGAAAAACAAAGACGTGACGCGTGGCCTGTAAACTGCATTTCTGACCATCAAATCTACGATTGACGCCCCGGACATTCAAATAATAAACCTTAGTAACTTAATTTTTATCTTTCATGTCTGATAAAGTACATTTTGCAACGCATGAAATGCCATTTTCATTACTAGAATAGTACATGTGGTTCTAATTGCAATGTTATGTTACTTTTCAAATGACATTCAGAACTTTGTCAAATAAATTTCTTAACTTAATCAGGGAAGAGCGTATATTGCCGGCAGATAAGTTCTTCTTCTTGTAAGTGGGGGTGTCAAACCCGTTAAGTGTAATACACTAATTCGTGTATTAGATATTGGAGATGTCAATGTCATTTTACTTACTTATCTTTTATTTATTACTGTAGCTGAAGTGATTAACTGTTAACAACTTGGAACTTTTGTCTTTTATCTAACACGAACATATGTTTACTAGTCGACAAAGTGGGCACATTTTTAAGAAACGATTTGAAGTTCGAAACAAAGTTAAATCGAATTGCATTTGACGAAAAAGAAAAAAAAAACATATTCCTTCAATTTAATAGACACCTATTTGCATGCTGACTGTCATTCATACCCAGCTGTATCCAACGATGTAGGCTCAAATTCGTTATATATTCAACAATGCATGTTATAAACCCGTAACAGTTAGATAATCTGATCTCAAAACTACAGCTAAAAAACTGTTAGAAGACCCTTTTTCATTTGTTTAATTTTACTCAACAATGGAAAAAATACTAGCAAATGTTTTCGAGACAAAAATCCAATATATATATACTTTTGTAGGGCAACGGATGAACACTTTGCCAGTTATGTTTGTTGATAATTCTACATCCATGGCCAGAAAGGTTACATGGATGTAGCGTTATTAGACATTTAGCAAAGAAATCCGCTCATACCTGTGTTAGGGACCGTCTTAAGCTTACTTTCAGGTATGAGCAAAAGTCATTGTTGAAGCCCACATGGTGACTTCAAGATGAAGAACAGCAATAAAAGCGTTGTTCCTCTGCTTGGATATACCATGTATTTGTAGAGACTTTGTCCCATGCGAATTTTCTCCATATCTTTTCATCGTTTGTTATATATAGCAAATCAACGATTGAAATATTCATCATTGTTAACCCACCAATGAAATATCAATTAAGAACAATTATTAGACAATCCGATCCAAAACATATTCATTACCAGATGTCAAAGGACATTAAGATGTCAACCTGCAGGCAATTCGAAGCCTAAACGATGTCATATTGAGAGTACCGTGCGTTCAAACCCAGCAACGGATAAATATAATTTGACCTTGCAATGTTATTCTGCCGACTATAAGAAAATCAAGCATAGTTTTAACGTTGGAGCTTAGGGAAATGGTCCTTAGGTTAACCCTTAGACCAAATGAAAAATCTTGCTCTAAAATTGCTTTGAAAATTGGGAGCAAATTCTGTTATTTAGATGTTCCCATTTAAGAAGTACTTTGTCAATTCTCTATGCTCCTCAGATCCAAGTCTGGTCGTTACCTTTCGAATCTATCAGGTTATTGTAGGTCACTAGATATATCAGTCTGATGAGATCGTGAACGTTACACAAATTGTGATAATTTTTCTGCTTGTATCTGGCCTTTGATTCATTGTTCTCAGCAAAACCCAGAACTGTCTGTACGAATACTGTGGAAAGTATATAGTTTAATGTTCTTTGATGATAACAAATAAGTTAATCAGGCTCTTGTTGATGAAAAAAGGTTGTACTATGTAGTATGGCATCAAAAAGTCATCATCAGTTAAAGACTTCTCTTCAGAGAGATAGAAAATGTTATTTGGACTCTAAAGACCTTCCTTCAGTTCTGACCAATTGTAGATACTGGCATGATTAGTCAAACCACCAGAATCGATACCAAACTAGAGAAACTTGTAATCTGTACTGACCAGGACTATGAGTATGATGGAGATTAAGACGGACTGGTAGTTTCTGTATAATGACCAAATAACACGTATTATAGATACATGTCGATCGACGTTACATGCTTGCCATTCACCACAACAATCTTGAAAATGCCATCTTTTCTCAAACTGTTCAGCAATGGCAGTCCTGTTTTTAGTTGTAGTAGGACACTGGATCATCTAGCAGCAAATTTGTCATTGATGGCATTGCAGACCTCACTCATGATAAGGCAAAATTATTTGGAAGAACTCTGAAGTTGTAGACAAACTTAACGAAATCTACTGTTTATTATGCAACTTGTGTATTTCTAAATTTGTTAGGACAAACTTGAATTGCAGTCACCACAGCCCTGGTGTTGTAAATGATGGGACGCTTGAAGGAGATATTTTATGTACCATGCGTATTTTTCTCTAGCATACCGTCTATCCTTCATAAGATATTTTTTTTATGTCTTTAGTTGTAAAAGGACCTGTCATCTGACATCCCAAGCTTAGCTAGTTGACAAGACTGCTAGTGGTTTTAGTGTCGTCTTCGATTGTCAGAAAGCCAATTTTTACCCATATAGACCTCAGTTTTCTCCTTTACAACTGCTTTACCCACAATGCAAAAATTAAAAACCAGATGAAATAGATAAGTACATTATAACTGCAAAAACGGCGAACAGTAAGAATTTAACGTGTAACAAAGTATTGTATTCAGAGCTAAAGCACATTTGAAAAGGGTAAAGTCCTTAAAAACTGACAAAAATGAGAGAGATAAACCGGTGATGTCAACAAATGGAAAGGGTTAGAAACATATTTATTCCGGACTGGGTAGAGACATTTTTCGAGGGAAATGGTAAATTTCAAACAGAAATGAGAAAAATTTACATTTAAGAGGTGGTGCTGGACCTGTAAGAATTCCTCATCATGGACTCCTAGCTGTGTCAAAAGCAGAAATGCTGATGTCAGGTTGTCGCATTATCTTTCAACAAAAGGTTACAGTAATAATCTACAATGGCCGAAATTAGAATCACATGTCACAATCCTCAAGCGATTGAAATTTGTTTCTGGCTATCCCAACCCCTTTTCTCTATCCCGTTTCCCTGTTGTGTGCATATAAGAAAACGAATAATACTCAGTACAGGTAGACCTCTAAATCTAAGACCACACTCTTGAAAAAGGAAAAAAATAGGATGATTCGTAATTTAGAAGGATGAGCCATAGAGTGCTCGCCGCTAAACTGTCAGCTAACTATAAGAACAAAGTCTCCTGATAGATTATGTTGCACTACGAAAGAAAAATGAAACTCAAAACTTCCCAAGTAGTTTGGTAAAGAGCCGTCATGTATTTCAGTAGACATTGGCAGTATCACTGATAGGCCAGTGTAAAACTCTCATATCATTGGATTCNTGATTAGGCCTACCACGCATAAACTGTTAAAGGTCTTAAGTTAGGTTCTAGTGCTCTTGATGAGGAATAAATTTCCGAAATGGCCATACAGCTCATTAAAATTATTGAAGTTGGAGTTAACATATGTGTTATGGTCTCATGTTCATTTACTCCATGACCTTTCATACAATATTAATAACTTTTCTCAAATGACCGTTGTCATGAAAGCAGAAAAAGGGTGAGAAAATTCAAATTGATTAGACTTGTGTGGAATTTTACAGTTGGGTTGCTGGAAATTGGAGTTTTGGAAACTTCTGTCTCCGTTCTGCGAACACAGTTCGAACTTGTTTTTATTAAACCCCCAAAACAAAGTTTGAAGACTTATTGTTTTATGTTTCGTTTCCTATTATATTCCCTTTTTCTTTATTTTCGTCTTGATGAACTTGTCCAAAGCAAATCTGAACATCATTAGACAAAAACTTTGAAACTATGGAAGCCCATATGTCTAAACAGCAATCAACAAAAATATTTGGTGCTCAAAAAGCTTGGAGACATCTTTAATTACTCTATGGGAAAATGTCATTTCTCTAATGATATGTCAAGTTTAAACTGGTTTTGACCCGTTAGATAAATTTTCTTTATTCAACGTATGTTGAATAAAGCACCGTGCTATTTCCCGCCAAATCAATTCGGAATACAATTCTCGGTGTTTATCATTGATCATTAGAGAAAAAGATTACACCACTTTATCCCGTTTATTACTTTATTTATATTTTATCCACTCTCGATAGTTAAATTTAAAAATTTTAAAATGCTCGGCAAGCCTCGCAATTAAAATTTTAAAATTTAACTATCTCTAGTGGATAAAATATGGTAATGAACGGGATCTTGTGGTGTAATCAATATTTACCTATAGTTTTATGAAATATTATAGAAATTTGTGAATCATGTTACATCAAGTTCTAAAGATTGGACATTTCAGAATAGATATTGTTGCATACAAAAGTTTGGAAAAAACGTTTTTTTTTGTTTTTTGTTACAACTTGTGTGTTGCAATATTTAAAAACAAATTTATGCAGGGAATATCAGCTAATATTTTTGTAATGCCTAAAATTTGATGAAGGAGTTTGTTTGGGAGAGTTCTGTGTTTGTCTGTGCGAACACAGTTATTACATGTTATTTATTTTCCATCTGTCTTTCTTCTTGCCTTCGTGAACATATCAGAAGGAGATCCTGGAGACTATAATACCTAAATTTTAGAACTTTAAAAGATGTTAGCTCAATATCTAAATGTGCAATCAACAAATGATTTTTATGGGGTCAATTAAGAGTACATTGAGGTTCCAAAAAATGCAGGGGGCGAGTCTTCTATAGTAAACCTATACGAAATTTAAATTTTGAATATGTTTCACTACATCTCAACACTATTATCACAAGGTCCATGAAAGTACATTGGAAAGTTGTTTGTCATGTAACATAAATTTACAAAGCTTTGAGAAATTCAGAATAGCCATGGTTGTCATGGAAACCATAAAATATAAACAGTTGGGGCAACTGGATTTTCTTATGCGTTTATTTCCGCTTTATCTATATTCTCTTTCGGAGTGGATTAAGACTGTGAGGTATATGATTCTTAAACGAATTAGTCAGATTCGAGGGTCAATGAGATCTAAAGCATCATCCATTTTCAAAAATGCCGATTTTACAAGATACTTGTCCTCCATTCATGACAGATATGTCGTTGTTTCGGCAAATAAGGCACCTAATAACATCATTATCATTTGTGAAAATCATAACATCGATTGTTTAAAGAAAAAATAGGCATAGTTAATACTCAGGACAATCAAACCCACACAGCGACTATAAGCAATGAAGGGATATGGAGTAACAATACATGAGACAAAGTCTCTACAAAAAGCAATGGAAAAACGCCTTTTTTGTTGTTCTTCATCTTGAAGTCTTCATGAGGCCTTCAACAATGAGCTTTGCTAATACCTAAATTAAGTTCACACTCTGTCTAAGGAGGAGATATTACAGAACCATAAATCGGTTTTGATTTTCTTTGGTATTTCAACCACTGATCTAACCTCCTTGAACTGAGTACCAAAAATGCCTCACAATCGACAGTACATCTTTTGATCTGCAAAATGGTCTACGGAAATGTTGATAAAAAATGCCAGAAATTGATTAAAAGTCAAGAAAAGCTAGAAGGTAACTTACATTTTTTACGTAGTAGGGGATATCGACAAGATATTCTGCTTGTATCCGTAAAGTTAGCTTTGAGACCTAGTGACCTGGAAATTGTGCACACGATCTGGCCTTCCACTTATACTGCCGATGTCTACTGAAATTTATGATGATTCTTGACCAACCCTTGGGGAAGTTTTGAGTTTGATTTTTCTATTGTAGTGCGACAGTGTTCTACCAGCAGACTAGGGTCCTTGAGCTAGCCAGCAGTTTAGCGGCGAGCTACCCTTGACCAATCTTTCGAAATTCCGTATTGTATTTTTCTTTCCTTTCAAGGTTGTGGTCAAGGAGTTAGTAGTCTACCTGTATTGGGTTTTGTTCGTAAGTTTTTTTTATAGTGTAGGAGACGGGACAAATAAAATGATTGTTTGGGTACCTATAAACCGGTTTAACCCTAACGCTGGGTTTTGCTAGTGCAGTTACCAAGCCGAGTTCTTATCGTTGTCTACGTTTGTCTCTTGTTTTATTCGTGTTTTTCCTGTGTAGTTCCCTGGCAGATTGTGTCAAGTAATTATAATTTTCAGCCATTGTAAGTGTTTCCTGTTATCCATTTTTTTAACAACACCTTTTTTCTGAGCTTTTAACCTCCATCCTTACAGCGGTAAAAGATAGCCTTCAAAAATATTGTGATACTAGCTTTTCAAGAAAGGTGTGAATGAAACGTGGTTTAT